>APFE030270837.1:165463-192103 GCA_000404065.3 Pinus taeda | reverse complement strand
AATCATCCAAGAATTGTTCATTTATGTAATGTAAAGGAGGTTGCCCCCTCAAAGAGGTTGAATTCTAAGGCGTTGATCTATCTTTTCTATCTTTTCTTGAGCTGGTTTCATAACAATGACAATGGATTTGTTCAAATTAGGACTATTTATGAAGAAGGTATCCCCTTTCACACCACTCCCCATCATCCTATTAGCTCAAAATTCAAATTTTAGCCCCTCTCTGAATTGCGATAGGAAGACCCAGTAATTGCTACAGGAATGTCCTGTAGTGCTACAAGAGGGCTCTGAAAAGCTACAAGAGAGAAATCAAATTGAAAGGACCACTAAGAATGAAATTTCCAAGGATAAATAATATTCTCCCATCATGGTCCACCATCTATCCATCACTCATCCATCCCAGTTCACAGAAAAAATGATATTTTTCATTAAAATCCCTCCACTTTGTCTTACCTTGTGAAAAATTATTGATAAACACACTGAGCACATCCCATCCATATTTACAAATCTACACTACTTCCTAAGAGTCTTAGCATTATCCTCCATATCATTTACATGCTTTTTCATCACCCCCATGTAGTTTGAAGACCCTGGAAGTGAAGAGAAGTATTGTTATAAGAAGATAACCTCCTCTTTTAGCAGTCTGTGAAAACCTCACAGAAATCCATAATCGTATCTTTTTTCATTAGTAGGGGGGGTGATACCAACTAATCAGGTACTCTGCATTATTCATACTACTCCCATCAGGACTCTCCATCACCACTAGCAACTTTGACATCAACATGGTACCTACACACATAGTAACAACAACAATCAAATACCATAAGGAGAAAATAAGATATACACAGGAAAGAAAAGAACACAGCAAGTCAACTCCCTTGATGACAATAAAAAGGTCCAGCTCTAGCATGCACATACCTGCATAAGTTAATCATGAGGTAGGCACAAGTATGGAAAACTCTCATCTCCACCCTATGTGTAAATAGTGAAAAATGTGTAAATGTCGAGAGGAGGTATTTTAATAAGATATAGGTGGCCAATTAACTTGGCTACCCTCAGTCAGTAACAAAAAGTGATTGTGAGAACCCATGAAATGTGGAGGTGTCACATCAGTCAAGTTAGGATCATAGAGAGTGGGTGTTGATTATGAGGGATGAGGGAATGATTACTCCAAGTGGAGACAATGGTCCAAAAGAGGAAACTTCGTGTATCTAGAAGGTCATCGCAAAGCTCCAATTCTAATACAAAAATGGCGTATTATGTATTGGATCTCAAATTCTCTTACATTTATGCTCATTTCAAAAACAGTTAAAGTGAGGATGAGTTCGGGGTACCATCGAGGAGAGTCAAACCCTACTTTTCCATTTCTACAGGAGGAAGCTACAGGAAGCCTACAAATGTTATAGGAAGCCTAAGAGACTGCTACAGGAAGACTGAAATGGTAAAGGAACACTACCAAGGGTTGAATTGGTCTCCAATTTATTATCTTTATCTCTGGCCATGTGGTAAAAAGTAAGTGCACCCTATCCTTCATCTATTCATAACTTGTAGGTTGGTGAACCCTAAATTCTAAAGGAAATATCAGTCAAACTATGAATTGAAAGAATTCTTTTGGTTGTAGATTAGAGGGAATATGGGCAATTCCCATAAACCAAAGATTTCAACCCTCTACTGCCAATGAATTACACATCAAACCTATTGCAGGAAGCATCTCTCCTCCACTTAGTTGAAAACATAGAAAATATATGGGGGAGGATTTAATAGAAGGGAGCCCTCAAATAGTAAAAGAATCCATCTCCACCCTCCTGTGTTAGACATTTTTAGAAGACACGAGTGGCTAGAGTTATTTGAACTGTTGAAGGGATATGATGATGATATTTCATATGAATTTTCCATGGCCCTGAACTCACATACATAAGTCAGTGCCACCATTTTCATGAGGGGATTAGTTATTACACCAAGTCATTAGCTAATTAGCAGGGTGACAAACCCACCCCTAGGGATCAAATGGGGTGGAGAAGACAAAACCACTAGTTTCATTTCCAAAAATAACTTCTTCACTACCAATTAAAAACCTATAGAAGACAAGAATGGATTTAGGAGGGAAAGAATACCCTATCCCTAAGACGAGGTTGCCTACCATATCCTAAAATACATCTCTTGTGAAGGAAAGTTGAGTGTTTTTTATGGCTACCAGTTTAGATAACTCCATGAACTAAGGTTTCAAGCAAAATTTCCCCTGGCTCAAAGACTCGGTGTACCGTAATTCCTCCTATAGTCCATCAGGGGCATGAGTCAAAAATTTAGAGAGGGAGAACACCAACACCTAGGCCACCATGGCCTCATTAAACTGATAGTGGTGGATGCCTTGAAGAAACTAAGGATCCCTGTCCTTTTGTCCAAATTCATTGATATGGAAAGGGAGAGCTTCATTGACACATAGAACCTCACACAAGGTGACACCCTAGCCTCTATTATTGGAGGTATAGAGGGGAAGGAAAAATAAGAAGACGGGGAAGAGGCAGAAGAAGAAGGAGAGATAGATCCAGAGAAGATAGAGGAAGAACCAGAGGCAGAGGAAGAGGGGGAGCTACAAGAAAAACCAATTCCTGATAAAACTACTGAATCTAGAGAAGAAAGGGTATCTTTTGTGAAGGAAAATCCCCTCTATGGACAAAGGTGATCCCTCTAGCCCAATGAGTGGGTCTAGCAACAAAGCAAACAATCAGATGTAGACTTTCCCAGATTATGCTTGACAATTGTAAGAAGAAGGAGGAACCTACCTCATTTTGATGTTAAACAATCGATTCTTAGTGATGGCTTTGAATATTTTTCTCCAGACCTTGCTCCTTAGCTATTCTTCATGTCTCAAAACCTGCAAGGAAGATCAAAGTTCTATGCAAGACACAAGAGCATATATAACATACATCAATCATAAACTACTTAACAAATCAAGGAACATTAAGCTAATAGCATAAACAATTACTCAATTATGGAAAGTGAACATCAGATGTATACATTAAGAAACTAAAAAGGGAAGCATACAACCTATGCCTTGATGTTGAAGCTTTCCTTTGGGTGGATGTCCAATTCCAAGAAAAGGCTCTTCATGCACTCCTTCTCCAAGCTAGATTGGGTAGTATGTAAGCATAATATCAGCATAGGGATGCAACAATCAATGACCAACCATTTGGGAATGGAAGGGCGTGAATTTATAGGAAGGAAGAGAGAGTTAGGGATCCACAAAACAGGGAAGAATGTCCACATCTCAAGCAGAAAGCCCATGATGATAATATCAAGAGGCCCAAATGAGAGAGCTCAACCATATCAAGAACTACCAATATCCATCTCGTTGTTCTCGAAGGTTCTAGTGATCGAACCTTCTTCTCTAGTTTGGGAAAGACTGCCAGAAGGAGTTCAACACAAGTTTTCTTATGAAAACCTGTGTTGGCAGTGTGAGTGTATAAGTGAGAAACCTACCATCACATGGGTAGGTGGTGGAGAAAGATGTGTTAATTCCAAAAATTAGGTTTTTAGGAAACCTTCTCTAGAATGATTTCAGGGCAGCTTTCCTTTGATTCTTTAGGGAGGTTTTAGTTTGTATATCATGATAGATATGCTCCACAATAGTCAATGTTATAACACTCCAGGATATGGAATAGGAAGTGAATAGGATACTTTGTAACAGATGCCCCCTAAAGCATGAAGGCAGAATAGGGAGTGATGTTAGGAGATTCACAAGTCAATACAAGGACGAGAAAAACATCGTCACGAGACCTGCAAATCAAGCATATACATATACATATCTGAAATATCTGATTATCATTCCTAACGATACAGGAATAGGCATATAATAATACATGAATCCATGGTATATACATAGCCATCCATATAAAAGGGATCATGTGCAAATATCCTCGGTATGGTGGAAACCATTCGAATAGAAAGGATCATGAATATGGACTCATGGTAATTTGGCAGCATTTTACTCAACATAGGATCAGAGGTTATGATGACAAATTGGTATAATTAGATGAGAGGCAAAATAGATTTTCCAAACGCAAGAAGATAAGTGATGAAGTGAGCATATCCCAAACTCGACATGAGTAACAGATGAGGATCATGTTCAAGAGTGACATGTTGCCTTTATAGGATACAAGAGATTAACACTTTCACTTTTTCCCCCAACATTTTTGGTGAGTACCCCATATATTTTTTATCAGAAGCTTAAAGGGTATAGCATATGCTTGCCATATAATTTCACCCTTCGAATGAATCCATCCTAGTAAGTTTTACGAGCCCTAGGAAGGAGGAACTTGGTCTTGTCATGGTGACAAGTCCTGCATTGTTTAAGTTTTACGAGTCCGATGGAGGTGAAACTTGGCATATTTTTCATGTTTAGAGAGTTTAAAAAAAGAGAAAAATAAAAATCTAAAGGTCCCTTTTCGTAAATCACCTCTTGAACCCAAAAAGGTAGAAAACACTATCCAAGAGAACCTCTTAGCCATGTTCGACTATGATATTCCATTTTTATATAATAGTCTATCTCAATCGAAGTAAAACATGATAGAAAACCACCTAATTACCAGTAAATGATGTAAATTGTTAATAGGCACGAGAGAAACCACCAATAATGATAATGGCTCTCAAGGTACAATCAACACAATCCATGAATGTGAATAATGGAGTTGAAGTCAGACACTTGTGAAGCCATCTGATCGAAGTTCAATGATGGAAACATGTCCTCAAATGTGAAGATATTTCCATTGAGGCATGCAAGCTCTAAGGTACTGGAAGGGAGTTCCTAGACCATATTCCCGGATAATGAGTTGAAGTCGACGGGAAGCAATCCATTGAAGGAGGGCCATAATGAATCCCACATCATCGACACCAAACAAGGATGTAGTAGAGTAAATAAGTATGATTTAGGACTATGGCAAAAAGTTAGATAGTGTATAGGTGGTAAAGATATGTACATAGGACTTCTCTTGAACATATCAGTGACACGACTGCAGAATTTGGCAGCATTTGAGTCAACATAGGATCAGAGGTCATGATCACGAAGTGGTATAATCAGATGAGAGGCAAAATGGATTTCCCAAACCCAGGAAGGTAAGTGACAAAGTGAGGATATCCCAAACCCGACACGAGTAACAAATGAGTTTCATGTTCAAGAGCAGCATACTGCCTTTACAAGATACAAGAGATGAACACTTTCACTTTTTCCCCCACTGTTTCTAGCAAGTACCCTGTATATTTTTTATTACAAGCTTGAAGGGGACAGAATATTATTTCCATATAAGTTCACCCTTCGGAAGAATCCATCCTAGTAAGTTTTACGAGCCCTAGGAAGGAGGAACTCAATCTCGTCATGGTGACAAGTCCTGCATCATTTAAGTTTTACAAGTCTGATGGGGATGAAACTTGACACCTTTTTCATGTTTATGGAGCTTGAAAAGAATTGAAAAATAAAAATCCAAAGGTCCCTTTTTGTAAATCGTCTCTTGAACCTAAAAAGGTAGAAAACAATATCCAAGAGAACCTCTTAGCCATGTTCGACTAAGGTATTCATTTTTCATACAGTAGTCTATCTCAGTCCCAAAAAGGGTTAATATTATACTGAATAGACATCATTTCATTTACTTTAATGAGTTTGAATGACAAGTAATTGGAAATATTTTCATTTTTCGAGAGTTAGAAAAGAGCTTAATGATGACTCCTCTTGGAGGAATGAGTGGTATAAAAGGATAGCAACCAGTTCCAGTGATGATGGAACTTCTAAAAACATGTAAAGGTAAAGAGGCTAGCTAATAAGACCACTCATCGCAGATGTTCCTCAAGAAAGGGTAAAACAACCAAGTGAAAGTGTATGATCGGTCAAAAAGATGACGACGATGGATTGAAAATACAAGACTCATCAAACAAAAATAGGCTGATAAAAATGACAATCACGAGAGGTAAAAGGGGAATCGTTTCATTTTTCATAAGATTAAAACATGGGAAACTATGCTTGAGTTTGGTTTCATTTTTACACAAGCTTGAAATAAAGATAAACCAGGCTTGAGATAAGTTTTCATGCCCCCAACATAACTAATCAATTCAAGGTACATTCCCCCCCCCGCCCCCCCCAAAAGATTCATTTCAGTCACCTAAGTGGATGGAATGAAGGTTCACTTACGAGATCAAGTAAAACACTCGACTGGGATTTTACGAGAGCTAATAAAAGACTCGAATTGGAAGGGGATTTGTTTCATTGTTATAAGAATAGCTTCGGCGTGAATCACATAAAAATGACCTTTGTCGACGCGTTTCGAACCAACTAGTGTGGTTCATCGTCAGGACAAGTTCATTTTTATGTGATTCACACCGAAGCTATTGACAAAGGTCATTTTTATGTGATTCACGCCGAAGCTATTCTTATAACTATGACAGATCACAGAAGTCTCAATTCTACGATTTGTTTCATTTTTTAACGAGCTTGACATAAGAAGAGAACCATTCTCATGGGAACCTATTTCATTTTTAACGAGGTTGACATGGTAAAATAATTATCCTTATAACACCTATTTCATTTTTTAACAAGGTTGACAAAGTAAAATAAATATCCTCATAGAGACCTATTTAATTTTTTAACGAGGTTTACATAGTAAAAATAACTATCATCATGGCCCTTGTTTCTTTTTTAATGATCCTGACACAAGACAAGGATCTCTGCTCCAAGCCCTTGATTACAAACCAAAAGAGGCCATGGCTTCCAAGAGATTCTCATCATATGGGAGAACAACACTCTGGAAGGGATACATGTCCAAGGATCTAATGGAAAAATAAGACTCCAATGCCCCCAGCACATGGCATACCACATCACCTACTATATCATCATTAGATGTGGGCATGGAACAGATGGCCTTGTAATTAATCTGTGGCGAGGGTGTGTTATGTGGAATTTTGCATCTACAGATAAACACAATTTCCCTAGGTGGGTAACTACACCTAGAGCAACATATTTAAAGCGCTTAACCTTTTTCTATAGAAGATAAATAAGACAAGTGACCTACTTGTTATCTTTAACTTTCCCTTTGTCTCCTTTGTATGGCTCCCATCACTCCTTCTCAAACATAATCCACTCGACAAGTACTTGCAATCATAAACAGAGGGGGAAAAACCAATCAAAGCAAGAGATCTATCTACTATAAGCAAATGGAATCGAAATCATTTACACATATAATCATCATACATAAAGACAAGAATATGGGAAAAGGTGTAAAAAAATTTAATAAGTAGAAGGAAGAGCTACAACCGTGAAGTCTAATCCAATGTCACTCCTCCAGCTTGGGTGCCAACCAACATCACATCAAAAGCATAACACTCTAGTAGCATAACAATACTTACTTACAATCTCAATCCTCACAACAACAGTATCTCCTTACAAATTCTCAAATTCCATCCCTTGATCACTTACATGAGTGCTCAATTTATAGGAAAATGGAGGAGGTTTGGTCATAAATGAGGGTATTGAATGGCCTTCCAAACTTAGAGTTTGTTTCCATGGAGGAATGGATGAGAGGATAGGAGGTTACTTAACTCATTCCCTATCCAATTTCGAGCTCATAGGAGATGATAAGTGTGGGAATCTTCTAGAAGGCTCTAGAAGATGATAATATTCCCAGAACCCTATGAGGATTTTGCTCAATCTTGCCCAACATAGGTCAAAGTGGACCTAAGTGCTCTGGAAAGCACCCTGACATGGGCCTACCTACATTGAAGCACGCTTACCCCTGACCAACGCTACGCTAGTCCCTCAAGAAGGCATTTTTGGAGGGCTTTAAGCCAAGAAACTCTCAGGGAAGGAGGCATTCAAAGTGATGACTTGTCTAGGTCATGTAGCAGCTGAATTAGGGTTTGATGAGCCTTAATAGTACTGATCTAAATGATGGGAGTGATGTGCCCAAATGGATCTATAACAACTGCCCCCTAAAGCATGAAGTCAAAAATGATAATGTCGAGTGATATGCTTTACTATGTGATGAGATCTGCATCAATTATAATACATAATATCATGATATTTTGAATTTTTTCATGATTCGCTAAGGGAAGGCATAGCCATAATCAACATATAAACTTTCATTACATGTACATAAATAGTCGTATACAGATATAAACCCATGATGGGATCACCATCAATGTAAAGCCATCGTATGGATGATTTGGTACTTTCCTAAAATCACAGTTCAGATGGATGAAACTAGATCTAGGGTCCTCTATCTCATTCAATCATTCGCTCAAGTACAATTCTAAGCATGTGAATATGTGATCTGAAGTCGAACATGGGAAGACACCATTGGATTACCAGCCAATGATGTAAGTTGTTAACAGACGCAAGAGAAATCACCAATAATGATAATGATCCTCAAGTTACTACAGTACATTCTGCATGGTGTGAATAAATATGTTGATGTCGAACACCATACAATGACTTCCAGTTGAAGGCCAGTGATGTCAACCTCTCACCAAAAGCGAGAAACTTTTCATTGATGTATGCAAGCCCCAAGGTACTGAAGGGGTGTTTCTAAGTGACTCATCATAGGAGGGCCTTGATGTATCCCACATCAATGACACGAAACGAGTTTAATGATTTTTGGAGATGGAATGTGACTGATGACACAAGGTTCAGGAATGGAAGTCATGAAAATGAAGGTTTATGAGTATTGCAAAGGATAAATTTTGACTGAGTGACTTCTCTTGAACATGTCAGCAACACTGAATGAATTGGAAACATTGACCGAAAACCAAAGTAATGAATGATATGATAGACCAAGATATGATGACCATCAAGTAGATAACCCAACCCATGTAGTTACAGTGATGAAGTGAAAGTGTCATGGTCAAGAGTGACCTGCTACCACAAAGTGGTTTACCCCATTTCCCATTTTCCAAAGTCATTGATGACGAGTACCTCTTTATTTTTTATCAAGCTTGAGGAGGATAACATATGCTTGTTTTATAATTCCACCCTTCGGGTGAATCCATCGCTATGTGATGTTTTAACGAGTCTACTGAAGGTGAAACTTGGTCTTGTCACGATATACAAGTTTGTCATTATTTGATGTTTTAACGAGTTTAACGACAATGATAACTCAGTCCTTTTCATGTTTCGAGAATCTGAAAAGAGCTTAAAGAGGACTCCACTTTGAGAAACGAGTGGTGTTTATGATAGCAACTGGTTTCGATGATGTTGGAACTTCTCAAAACATGTTGATTTATGTGAAGAGGCTTGCTAACAAGGCTACTCATTGTGGTTGTTCCTCAAAAAGGGTAAAACAACCAAGTGAAAGTGTGTGATTGGCTAAGAAAATAGTGAAGATGGAAGGAGAAAAAACCAAGGCTCATCTGATGGAAGAGGCTGATAGAATGGCAATCACGAGGGTTAAAATGGAGATGGGTTCATTTTTGCACAACCTTGAACCATAGGGAACTATGCTTGGATTTAGTTTCATGTTTACACAAGCTTGAAATGAAAAACTATGCTTGGATTCAATTTCATTTTTACATAAGATTGAAATGAAAATTATGCTTGAGATTGGTTTACATGCCCCTAGCATGATGACTTGGTTCTAGGTGCATGCTCCCCAAGATTCATTGCATTCACCGAAGTAGACTACCTATGGCTATGAGCTGGATGGAATGAAGGTTCATTTACGAGATCAAGTGAAAGACTCAACTAGGATTTTATGAGATCTAATCAAAGCCTCGAATTGGAACTTTGCTCCTGGGGACCTTGTTTCATTTTTTAATGAGCTTGACACAAGACAAGGAACTCTACTCAGGGACCTGTTTCATTTTTTAATGAGGTTGACACAGTAAAAGAACTATCCTCATATTCCTTGTTTCATTTTTTAATGAGCTTGACACAAGACAAGGAACTATGCTCATACCCTTGTTCACAACCCATAAGAGGTCATGACTTCCAAGAGGTTCTCATCAGATGGGAGAACAATGCTCTCGAAGGGATACATAGCAAGGAATCTGAGATCTAGTTCTAATGCCCCCAGTACATAATGTGCAACATCGCGGAATTGATTGTTAGTTGATGTAGGGATGGAACGGGTAGCCACATAATTGACCCATGGCGGGGGAAGATACCATTGGGATGAAAGGACCATTTAGGGAAGATGGTTGACTGGAAGGCATATTTGGACTGGGAAATGAAAGCTGGTCAACATTGACAATTCCGCATTCATGCGAGAAACACATCACTCGAAAGAGTGTTGAAACAATAGCTCCCATGTCATAAACATAGTCATGCCCAAGAAGTAAATTGTAATCTAAAAGGCTTGGGACTACCATCACATTGAGATAAACAATTTTTCCTCCCAAAGTAATAGGAAACTATGGAAGGATCCCTAATGGTTGATTGGTTCCTCTATAAAGCCAAAATATTCTAGGTAACAGGCACAAGTGGCGGAAAACCAAGTGCTTTACAAGTAGTGGAAGAAAGGATACTAATTGATGCACCTTTATCTATAATAGTGCCAGATACAATCATATTATAAACCTGTACTATGATCTAGAAAGGCACATAAGAAGGAATATGACATCCTACCAATCGATTCTAATCAAAGGAAGTGACTGGACTACTTGGAGTGGGTACCATAAGAACGGGAGAATTAACCCCTTGAGTTACAAGAGTAGGAGGATTTTCCTCCTGTCTTGATGGAATAGGAGGATTGCCCCCAAGCTCATTGGAATCTGAAGAAATGAAAAGAACATGAGTGGTACCATATTCACTCTCTTCGAGAAAGGTATGATTAACTGAAGGTGAAATCGGGTCAACTTTTTCCTTGACCTGTGATTGGTCAGGTATACACTCATGGGATTCACATTCAGAGAGAGTGGGTTTGACTGACGGTTGATATGGGTCAGTCACTTTATCAACTAGTGAAGGATTAAGGGAGAGTCTCCTGTAACCATATGAGAGTCATTGTGTAGAAGCAGGACGGTTATCCAACACTTTTTTGGATTCATACAAATAGGGACAAAGGTGAATGGGGTGATTCCCTTCACATAACCTATGTGGAAACTTAAACTTTACCCTTCTTTTTGTGAATTTTACTACCACTAGTTGATGGCGTGCCACCAGTATGATCTCTAGAAGTTGATGACACAAGATGATGTGAACGAGAAGACCATTCTTCTAATATCTAAGGAATATCAATACAATTTCGAAGAAGATGGTCTCCCATAGAAAGTTTGCATCGATATCGAACTTTGTGAGGCTTATCGGACGGTTTTGCATCAGAAGTTTCATTCGAAGCAATGGTTTCTTGGTTGGCCCCCTACTGAATTTTCTTCTTCTTCTTCTTCTTCTTCTTCTTCTTCCCTTTCTTCTTCTTCTTATCCACCTAGTTACTAGTGTCAATACTTTCACTAGGCGAAGAGGAAGAAGGGGAGGAAGAAACAACCGATAAATAAGGTAAAGGGTCGACTTTAGGATCAACTGGAGGTTGATTTTGTCCAGGTGGAGGTGTACTCAATTACAAAGAAATCACGACATTGTGAACCAAGGAGGTTGGAAAAAACCATACTAGCAAGCCAATGGTAAATCCTAGAAGGGATAATGTAGCCATATAAGGAGCACCAATATTTCCAAAAGGAGGAAAAGGACTAGGATTCCCATCAAAAGGAATTCCTTGATCGGTGGACTCCGGATTTGTTGCCATCTATCTCAACCTAAGATCAACTAAGGAGCAAGCATGGAGGATGTTATCCATGGTCAATTAATTTTATTTTAATCAAAATAACAAAACCATACAAAAGAGGGATAATCTAGGCAAAAGGATTACCAAGTAACTGTGAACTGTTGAATACCTCTCATCGAACTGATAAGTACGGGTAGGCAATCTCCTCGAATGATGTGTTTGGTGTATCATAGTGTACAAGGTGGCTGACTCGGTTACCTAAGGATGGATAGAAACCTAGTGTTGTCCTCCCATATATACCTGAAAGTGCATGGAGGTCCAATCCGTATTAGCGTTGTCTAATGTGAAACTGCATAGTGAGAGCATTCCTTTATAATTTATGTACTATAACACCGCCCTATATACCCTAAGGTATGTGGATGAGCTACTATATACTTACGTACATGGAATGAGGTATCACACTCGAAATGTAACACAGACAAGTTAGCAACAATTTCTATGTTTTACGATGCCAGAACACTTCTCTATCCTACAACCTCTAAATGTTTTGCATTAGGTGACGATGCTGCATTAGGTTAATTGATGTTAATTTTAAGTTGATCTTGATTAGGAATTTTCCTTTCAAGGTTCACCACGTGATTTCTTTGAAATTCCTAGAATGCAAATAATATGATAAGCATTCTTTTCATTCAATTTGAACGATGAAAACCTTAAATAGTAGGGATAGAGCAATTATATTCTTTTAATCAAAGAACAAAGAGCACATCTAATGAAATTTGCCTAAACTATTCCTATGAGCACACTCAAACTTTTTCAATGCATGATGCAAGTTTTTCTTTTAAATTACCTTAATGTTAAAATGAAGAAAAGGAAACTAATGCACATACAATCAATCAATATTTTTGCAAGAACGAAGACTTTATGATAGTTCCTTTTTGAAAGAAATGAATACTTTTACAACACTTTCTTTTAAGATTAATTTACTATAAACTAACTTTGACAATGAATTGATAGTGATAAAAAAATCATTTAAGAAACACTAAAAAATCAAGGCAAAAGTAGGGCTAGAAAAGGAAACACAAATTGATTTCAGAGACACAAGCATCATTGATCTTTCAGACTGCAAAAACAAAAGGAAATTTGGGAAAAATCAAGTCAAAGATGAGATTTTTTGACCTAAGGAGGATCAGCATAGCCTTGAATGGGAGACAATGCACTTCAAAGCACTATCCTCAAGCCAAGGGTGCTCTGCAACACTCTGTCTCTTGACCAAACCTACGTTGGTGCCAGAGAGGCCATCCTAGGGGCTTTCAAGCACAATTTTTACCAAAAAACACTACAAAAAGGTTGAAAAAATATCAATGGAAGAAAATAAAGTCTACTAGGGTGTACTGTGATAAAGGTAAACTACCTGGAATGATGATCATTCCCCAGCATGGTCTCCAATTTGTTATGTGGAATTTTGCATCTACAAATAAACACAATTTCCCTAGGTGGATAGCTACACCTAGAACAACAGATTTAAAGTGCTTAACCTTTTTCTATAAAATATAAATAAGACAAGGGACCTACTTTTTATCTTTCTCTTTCCCTTTGTCTCCTTTGTATGGCTCCCATCGCTCCTTCTCAAACTTAATCCGCTCGACAAGTACCTGCAATCATAAACAGAGGAAAAAAACCAATCAAAGCAAGAGATCTATCTACTATAAGAAAATGGAATCAAAAGCATTTACACATATAATCATCACACAAAAAGACAAGAATATGGCAAAAGTTGTAAACAACTTTATTAAGTGGAAGTAGGAGTTACAACCATGAATCCAATGTCACTCCTCCAGCTTGGGTTCCAACCAACATCACATCAATAGCACAACACTCTGGTAGAATAACAATACTTGCTTACAATCTCAATCCGCACAACAACAATATCTCCTTACAAATTCTCAAAGTCCAACCCTTGATCACTTAGATGAGTGCTCAACTTATAATAAAATGGATGAGGTCTGATCATAAATGAGGGTATTGAATGGACTTCCAAAATTAGAGTTAGTTTCCATGGAGGAAGGGATGAGAGGGTAGGAGGTTACTTAACTCATTCCCTATCCAATTTCGAGGTCATAGGAGATGATAAGTGTGGGAATCTTCTAGAAGGCTCCAGAAGATAAGAATATTCCCAGAACCTTATGAGGATTTTGCTCAATCTTGCCCAACATAGGTCAAAGTGGACCTAAGTGCTCTGGAGAGCACCCTGACATGGGCCTACCTGCACTGAAGCATGCTTACCCCTGACCAAGGCTACGCTGGTCCCTTAAGGAGGCATTTTTGGAGGTCTTTAGGCCAAGAAACTCTCAGGGAAGGAGGCATTCAAAGTGATGACTTTTCTAGGTCATGTAGCAGCTGAATTAGGGTTTGATGAGCCCTAATAGTATTGATCTAAATGATGGGAGTGATGTGCCCAAATGGATTTGTAACAACTACCCCCTAAAGCATGAAGTTGAAAATGATAATGTCAAGTGATATGCCTTACGATGTGATGAGGAGGTTCTAAAGCAGATGGTGACCTGCATCAATTACAATATATAATATCATGATATTTTGAATTTTTTCATGAATCGCTGAGGGAATGCATACCCATGCTTAGCATATAAACTTCCATTACATGTACATAGATAGTCATATATAGATATACACCCATGATGGGATGACCATCACTATAAAGCCATTGTATGAATGATTTGGTCCTTTCCTGAAATCATAGCTCGGATGGATGAAACTAGATTTGGGGTCTTCTATCTCGTTCAATCATTCGCTTAAGTACGATTCTAACCATCTGAATATGTGATTTGAAGTCGAACATGGGAAGACACCATCTGATTACCAGCCATTGATGTAAGTTTTTAACAAACGTGAGAGAAATCACCGATAATGATAATGATCCTCAAGGTACTACAATACATTTTGCATGGTGTGAATAAATTTTTTGATGTCGAACACCATACAAAGTCTTTCGGTCGAAGGCCAATGATGTCAACCTATCGCCAGAAGTGAGAAACTTTCCATTGATGTATGCAAACCCCGAGGTACTAAAATGGTTTTTCTAAGTCAACTTCTTGGATAATGTGATGATGTCGATAAGAAGCGACTCGTCGTAGGAGGGCCTTGATGTATCCCACATCAATGACACAAAATGAGTGTAATGATTTTTGGAGACAGAATGTGACTGACGACATGAGGTTTAGGAATAGTAGCCATGAAAATAAAGGTTTATGAGTATTGCAAAGGATGAATTTTGACTGAGTGACTTCTCTTGAACATGTCAGCGACACTGAATGAATTGGCAGCATTGACCCAAAACCAAAGTAATGGATGGTATGATATACCAAGGTATGATGACCATCAAGTAGATAACCCAACCCATGTAATCACAGTGATGTAGTGAAAGTGTCATGTTTAAGAGCGACCTGCTGCCATAACGTGGTTTACCCTTTTCCCATTTTCCCCAGTCATTGCTAACGAGTACCTCTTTATTTTTTATCAAGCTTGAGGAGGATAACATATTCTTGTTGTATAATTCTACCCTTCGGGTGAATCCATCACTATGTGATGTTTTAACAAGTCTAGCAAAGATGAAACTCAATCTTGTCATGATGGAAAAGTTTGTCTCTATTTGATGTTTTAACAAGTTTAATGATAATGATAACTCAGTCCTTTTCATGTTTCGAGAGTTTGAAAAGGGACAAAAAGAAAACTCCACAAGTTATTTTTCGTAGATTTGTCTCTCATGTCCGAAAAAGCATAAAAAAATACAAGAGAGAACCTATTGACCATGTTCGATCAACATAGTCCTTTTTCATAAATAATCTATCTCAGTTGAAAAAGGGTTAAACTTATATTAAGTAGATTTCATTTCCAATCCATTAACGAGTTGAAAAGGACAAGCACTCAACAATATTTTCATATTTTGAGAGTCTTAAAAGAGCTTAAAGAGGACTCCACTTTGAGGAATGAGTGGTTTCTAGGATAGAAACTAGTTCTGGTGATGTTGGAACTTCTCAAAACATGTTGATTTATGTGAAGAGGCTGGCTAACAAGGCCACTCATTGCAACTTTTCCTAAAAGAGGGTAAAACAACCAAGTGAAAGCATGTCATCGGCCAAGCAGATAGTGAAGATGGAAGGAGAAAAAACCAAGGCTCATCTGATGAAAGAGGCTGATAGAATGGCAATCACAAGGGTTAAAATGGAGATGGGTTCATTTTTACACAAACTTGAACCATAGAGAACTATGCTTGGATTCAGTTTCATGTTTACACAATCTTGAAATGACAAACTATGCTTGGATTTAGTTTCTTTTTTACACAAACTTAAAACAAAAATTATGCTTGAGATTGGTTTACATGCCCCTAGCATGATGGCTTGATTCTAGGTGCATGCCCCCAAGCTTCATTGCATTCACCTAAGTAGATTACTTGTCACTATGAGGTGGATGGAATGAAGCTTGTACTAGGATGAAGGTAAACTACCTAGAATGATGATAGTTCCCCAACGGGGTCGCCAATTTGTTATGTGGAATTTTTCATCTACTGATAAACACAATTTCCCTAGGTGGATAGCTACACCTAGAGCAACAGATTTAAAGCTCTTAACCCTTTTTTATAAAATATAAATAAGACAAGGGACCTACTTGTTATCTTTCGCTTTTCCTTTGTCTCCTTTGTATGGCTCCTGTCACTCCTTCTCGAACTTAATCCGCTCAACAAGTACCTACAATCATAAATAGAGGAATAAAAACCAATCAAAGCAAGAGATCTATCTACTATAAGAAAATGGAATCGAAAGCATTTACACATATACTCATCATACATAAAGACAAGAATATGGGAAAAGGTGTAAACAACTTTATTAAGTAGAAGGAAGAGTTACAACCATGAAGTCTGATCTAATGTCACTCCTCCAACTTGGGTTCCAACCAACATCACATCAAAAGCACAACACTCTGGCAGCATAACAATACTTTCTTACAATCTCAATCCTCACAACAATAGTATCTCCTTACAAATTCTCAAAGTTTAGCCCTTGATCACTTAGATGAGTGCTCAATTTATAGGAAAATGGAGGAGGTTTGGAGGGTATTGAATGGCCTTCCAAACTTATAGTTAGTTTCTATTGAGGAAGGGATGAGAGGATATGAGGTTACTTAACTCAATCCCTATCCACTCTCTAGCTCATAGGAGATGATAAGTGTAGGAATATTCTAGAATTTTCCAAAAGATAAGAATATTCCCATAACCCTATGAGGATTTCACTCAATCTCATGCAACGCAGGTCAAAGTGAGCCTAAGTGCTCTAGAAAGCACCATGACATGGGCCTACCTACACTGAAGTGCACTTACCCCTGACCAAGGCTACGTTGGTCCCTCAAGGAGGCATTTCTGGAGGGCTTCATGGCCCTGCATTGAAGTGCACTTACCCCTAACCAAGGCTACGCTAGTCCCTCAAGGAGGCATTTCTATAGGGTTTCAGGCCAAGAAAATATCAGGGATGATGTGTCTAGGGCATGTAGAAACTGAATTATGGTTGATGAGCCCTAATAGTATTGATCTAAATGATGGGAGTGATGTGCTCAAATGGATCTGTAACAGGGTGATACCGCATGCATATAAGAACCATTTAGGGATGATGGTTGATTGGTAGTTGATTCAGGACCAGTGAATGTAAGTTGATCAATGATCACAATTATTCCTTCATGCTAGAAACACATCACATGAAAGAGATAAGAGATAAGAGCTCCCATGACATAAACATAGTCATGGCCAAGGAATAGATTAAAATCTAAAGGGCCTTGGACAACCATCATGTTTATATAGATAGTCTTTCCTACCAAAGTAATAGGAAACCTCGGAAGGATCCCTAACGGTTGACTAGTTCCTTTATTAAAAGCTAACAGATTCTCGGTGACATGGACAAGCTATGAAGAACCTAGAGCTTGCCAAGCAGTTGAGGACATAATACTAACAAATGTGCCTTCGTCTATGACTATGCTAGGTACAATAATATTATAAGCATGTATTGTAATCTGAAAAGGCACATAAGATGGAAGACGGTATCCTTCCAGTCGACTCCAATCAAAATAAGTGACTAAAAAAATCAAAGGGGGTGTCATAGGAACGTGAGAGGTTCCCTCTTCAACTATGGGAACAAGTGAACTACTCTCATGCACCTCAAGAATGGTAGGATTTCCCTAAAGTTCATTCGAAATTGAAGAAACCAAAATAACCTAAGCAGTATGAGCTTCACTCTCTATCGAAAAGGTATGACTAAATAAAAGTGGAGCCAATTCTAACATTTTATCAACCAATTGTTGATCAAGAATGGACTCATGAGACTCACCTACAGAGAGAGCGGGTTTGACCAAAGATAACTTTTGATCAATCACTAGATCAACTAGAGGAGGATTAGGGGAAATATTTTGATAACCAACTAGAAGGCATGTTTGGGAAGTTGTAAGGTTTTCCAACTCTTTGGAAGATTCATCCATAAAAGGATAAAGGTCAATGGGATGATTACCTTCATACAACTTACAGGGAAATTTGACTTTTCCCTTTTTCCCATGGACCTTATTATTGCTAGTTGAAGGTTTATCATCAGCATGATCTCCAGAGGTTAATGACAAAGGTTGATTTGAACCTATGGACCACACTTCTAAGGCCTTGGGAATACCCGGACAATTCCAAAGAAGGTGGTCACACTTACATAACATGCAAGGGAATTTTACTTTCCAAGGCTCATTGGAAGATTTTCCTAGATTAGTTGCATCAGTAAGAATAATTGTTTGGTTGTCCCCTTACTTATTTGGCTTCTTCTTCTTCTTCTTAGCTTCCTGGTTACTAAAATCCAGACTTTCATCAAGTAAAGAGGATGAATGATGTGAAGAAATAGGCAAGGAAGGAAAAGGGTCAACTTTAAGATCAACTTGAGGTTGATGCTATTCAGGTGGAGGAGAACTTAGTTGAAAAGAAATTTGGACACTCGGAATAACCGATGTCAAAAATAACCTAACTGGCAGACCAATGGTCAATCTAGCAAGGTATAACATTTCCATATAGGGAGCACCAGTATTTCCAAGAGAAGGAAAAGGACTAGGATTCCCATCAGAGGGGTTTCCTTGAATGGTAGACTCAAGAAATGTTTCCATCAGTATCAACCTAAGATCTACTATGGAGTATTTCTAAAGGAAGGATTTTTTTCTGCAGCCAATCAATTGATTTTAGAAATTAACGAAACAAAATAAAAGGGGGGTAATCTAGGCAAGAGGGTTTACCAAGTATCCATGAACCGTTATATACACCTTAGCCAAAAACAAGGACTTAACGTACAACGACAGATCTCCCCAAATGTTGTGTTCAGTGTATCACATTTACAAGGAGATTGACTCAATTACCTGTGGCTAAAGGATAGAAACCTAGTGGGGTATCCCAATATATACTCAATGACATGGGGAGAACAAGTCTATGTTAGCACTGTCTAATGCATAACTGTTTGGTGAGAGCATTCTGATATACTTACCATACTAGAGTGCCTCCAATAAACCCTAGAGTACTGAAGAACCTTTGATATACTTCCATACTGGAACAATATTTCACCTCGGGGATACAATGCAAGAAATTAACAGTAGTTGCTAGGTTTATAGATGTCATAACACATCTCTAGCCTAGACCTCTAAATATTTGCATTAAGTTTTGAATGCTCCTTAAGCTAATTCAATAAATTTTAAAGTTTTTCTTGAATTAGGTTTCAATTTTGGGCTCAAATGATGTCACCTGAATCTTAGTATGAAACTATATGAGAAAAAGGAAACCTTTCATTGCAATGAATTCTATGCTAACAAGGGAAGAGAGTACAAGAAATTAATGCATCAAACAAGAAAAAGCATCAAACAATATGCCTCCACTAATGTTTTCCAAATGCAAAATCAAGAGAAAAACTAAAACTTCACTTTCACTAATGAATATGCAATCTATTGAAATAAACAAATAATCTTCACTTCACTAAGATGCACTTTTACTTATATGATTCTCTTTCATTTTCAAATGCCTATATGAAACTAAACTTCAACTAAAGAAAAACGAAAATTTTGATCCAAAATATGTCTAAATACAAATGAGGCAACGATCAAAGTAACACCAAATTCGAAGCACTCAATGAAAATGTCTTTCACTTTTTCTTTCAAATAGATAAGAAAATATACTCATTTCAGTTTTTAAACCAAACAATGAAATCTATGTTTGATAAATGACAAAGATGGATTTCAAATGCAAGATGACCTAATACACATGAAAAACAATAATGCACAAGACAAACTGAAACCAATATAAGTCAATGTTTCAAGTGATTTTACTAGATGTACATACCTAACCATTCAGCAAACCAGAGCCCAAAGACACTCACAACCAATAGGTGACAACCAATCGAACTATAAACCCTAAAATCAATCCAATTGCATTCAAACACTTGAAATTTCAAAGGAGTAATAATTTGTTAATAAAATGAGGTAATCAATCAAAACACCAACAAAAACTAGTCATACAAGAAAAAGCAAGATCTCAGGGGCTCAGACACATTGGGGTTTGACAGAGAAACCCTATATTTTTGGCAATCTCAGGGATTAGTGAGGCTATTAAGGCCAAACAAGCACTGGATAGGGGGTAAGCATGAATGTTTTAAGAAAAATCATGTTGGAAGTGCGACTGTCATATAAAAAAATGTGATGGTCAAGGAAAAAAGAAAAAAATATATATAATTTCACAAACTCTTCTAGACTGAGCACTCGAAGATAGTAACCAATGATTTTTCAGACCTATATCAACCGAAACTAACTGAGAACACGATGGTCAGTCACACTGATCAAGAGATTAGTTTATAAAGGAGGATGAATAGGCTATAGCTTCCTTAGTGGAGTCGCCATTTTGTTGTGAAGGGAAATCCCCTCTACAGACAGAGGCAATCCCTCTAGCCCAATGAGTGGCTATAGCAACAAGCCAAACCATCTAATACACACTTTCCTAGCTTATTCTTGACAAATGTAAGACAAAGGAGGAACCTACCTCATTCTAATGCTAAATGCTTGATTCTTACAAATGGATTTGAATATTTCACTCCAGGCCTTACTCCTTAGCTGATCTTTGCATCCAGAAAACTGCAAAGAAGATCAAAGTACTATGTAAGACACAAGATCATATATAACATACATCAAACATAAACTGCTTAATAGATCAAGGAACATTAAGATAATAGCATAAACATTTACACAATTGTGGAAAGTGAACATTAGATGTATATATTACGAAACTAAAAAGGGAAGCATACAACCTATGCCTTGATGTTGGGGCTTTTATTTGGGTGGATGTCCAAGTCCAAGAAAAGACTCTTCAAGCACTCCTTCTCCAAGCTATATTGGGTAGCATGTAAGCATAATATTAACATGGGGATGCAACATTCAATGGCCAACCATTTGCAAATGGAAGGGGGTGAGTTTTTAGGAAGGGAGAGGGAGTTAGGGATCCACAAAAGACAGAGGAAGGTCCACATATCAAGGGGAAATCCCATGATGATAAGATCAAGAGGCCCAAATGAGAGAGCTCGACCATATCAACAGCAACCATCATATAGCTTGTTGTTCTCGAAGGTTCTAGTGAGTGAAGCTTCTCCTCCATTTTGGGAAAGCCTACCAAAAGGAGTTCAACGCAAGTTTTCTTATGAAAGCCCATGCTGGAAGTGTGAGTGTATAACTAAGCAACCTGCCATCAGCGCGGGCAGGCAGTGGAGCAAAACATGTTCATGCCAAAAATTAGATTTCTAGACAACCATTAGGGGATTTTTGAGGTCTAAAATGGGCCTCCTAAGGAAATTATAAAATAATAGTGGAAATAATAAAATAAGTTTAGATTACATCAACAAATTTTAGAGGGAAAAAAGAAAAAACTATTTTTTCAACTCGTATTTTCAACTTAGCTCCCTATGGGTTTACGCAAATTTCAAGTGGAAACACTCGTTGGATGCATAATTTGATTCCTCATACAAGGAGTACCCATGTTTCATACTTTTGATGTACCTTGCTATACGAAAAATTATAAACAAATGAAAAATGTATTATAATCACGCATTTTCATGTATTTTTTCATATTTCATGTAGCAAAGTCCATCAAATGTATGAAACATGGGTACTCCTTGGATGAGGAATTAAATTTTGCATCCAATTAGTACTCTTGCTAGAAATTTGACATAAACCTTAGGGAGATAAGTTGAAAATATGAGTTGAAAAAAGTATTTTATTATTTTTTAATCTTTTTACTTTTTTACTCTAAAAATTGGTGTATCATACCCCATGGTTGAAATCAGTGTCTTGAATCCTATTGGTTCTTATAAAATTTATTTTGGCTATACATTTTTCTTAGGAGGCCCAATTTAGACCTCAAAATTCCCCTAATGCTTCTCCATAATGATTTCAGGGCAGCTTTCTTTTGATTCTTCAGGGAGGTTTAGGTTTGTATATCATGATGGATATGCTGCACAGTAGTCAATGTTTTGGAACTCCTGGATATGGCGTGGGAAGTGAACAAGAGACATGACAAAATATTGTGTAAGAGTATCCTCAGAGAAAACAGGTTTGTCTCCAAGACCCAATGAAAAAGAGGTAGTTTCCACCTTAACTACCTTGAGCACCCTAGTCAAACCCAAAAAGAATAGGAAAAGGACATCTACCCTCTACTTTAAGACCAGGAAAAGCACAATGATCAAGCAAGGAAGGCCTCAAACTCACACAAAGGCCACTATCACAATTGAAGAGTCCCTAAGTAAGAAAGAGGAGGTGGGTCCCATTGAATGAAAAGTTGAGGAGGTCACCTCTCCAAAAAATGTATCAAAGACTCCTATAACATATGTAAGAAGGCCCAGCACTAGACCAACTTCCTTTAAACAACCCAAGACACCTACCACCCTCCAACAAAAAGGAAAGGGGAAACTACAGGAAGAACAAAGGGTGCTACAGGAAGGGTAGAATGAGCAACAGGAGGGGTAGAAGGTAACCCAACAACTACAAGAGGGGGCATCTTCCCCAAAAACATTTGAGAAGGACTTCCTAGAGCTCAAGGAGCCTAGTCCATAGCCTAGTTTGGTCTCCTGTTATGATATCATTGAAGGAGGGAGAGTTATTCCCCAAACAATTGCAATTCCACTTTTCTTTGAACTAGAAGCAGAAAGAGGAAGAACCCACATATGGATGAAAATTAATAAGTCTAAAAAGGTTGAAGTTGTGGGCCTCATGGAATAAAAGGTCCTTGAAATGGGAAAAGAATTGAGTGAGCTAAGAGAGAAAGATTCCAGAGTGAGGGAACAACTACAAGCAGAAAACAGATGGTTAAGGGAGAAGTTTTAGGAGAAGGAGACAATGGTATGGAAATTAGTGGAAAATGGCTTCCCGTAATCAAATTAACTAAGGTCACCAACACCCATTAGTTAATGCCCCCCCCTTCTAAATCCGTAGCCTAGCCTTTAGCTGTCGTAATTATGATAATAACTATTAACCTAGGTTATTAATATTATAATAATAATAATAATAATAATAATAATAATAATAATAATAAATTAGAATAATAAATATTATTTCAAACACCCTAGGAGGAGAAAGAGTGACACCCCCACCATCAATGTTATTGGTCAATTATCTAATTAGATGCTGGGGAGAGTGATTTGTCCAAAATATCTAAACCCTGGAATTCTAGTGCTAGATGTGCACATTGATGGCATCATTTTCCCTCACACCCTGATTGATCTTGGGGCTTCCATCAATGTGATGAATAAAGAAACCATGCTAAAACTAAACCTCCAAGGATCCTTGAGAAACACCACTACAGTGATGAAACTTGCAAATAGATCCACAGTGGATATTGAGGGAGTTGTTGAGGATGTAATTGTCTCTGTTAACTCTTGGGAGTATCATACTAACTTCTTGGTTCTCCATCCCAAATCCAAATTTAGTGGTTATCCTCTCATCCTGGGAAGGCCATGGTTAGCCATTGTTGATACTTACATAAGTTGCAGGTTTGGGAAAATGAGCATTAAGAATGGGAATTTTTCCAAACAATTGGTATTGTACCCTCCTTCTCAGCCATCCATTGATCATGACTTACCCCTATGGTTAGAAGAGGAGGAGGAAGATGAATTGTATCAAACAAAATACCATCCAATATGTACCCTAGATGTTGTTATAGGAGGGAGGCGACCTGATGAAGATGACCTCGTTGACCAGATCCTCTAGAACCAACCCCCCAATACCATGCCTCTTTTTGAGCTTGCAAATGAATCTGAGGGTAATCCTTGGACTGAATTATGCTTAGTTGAACCAAGTCTTTCACATGTCAAAGTTGTAGAATTTTGTCTATCTAGAACCTTGAATATTAACCCCTCTCTCTCTGCCAACCAAGAAGAGAAGTTATCCAAAATGCTGAGAGAGAACTTAGATTATTTTTTTTGGAACTATAAAAAAATGAATGGGGTGCAGCCTTCGATTTATACTCATCACATCTACATCAAGGAGGGTTACAAACCTATGTGCCAAGCTCAGATGAGATTGAACCCAACCCTCAAGGACATAGTAAAGGAAGAGTTTAAAAAGTCATTGGATGTAGGGTTCATATACCCCATCTCAGATAGTGAGTGGATGCACCCTCTAGTTTTGGTCCCAAAGAAGGATGGGAAGTGGACGATCTGTGTGGATTACAGAGAATTGAATAAAGCCACAAAAAAATATCATTTCCCTTTAACTTTAATTGATCAAGTTTTATATGGTCTTGAAGGGAAGAAGTTCATCTCTTCATGGATGGATTTAGTTGTTATAATCAGATCCAAATCAGCCCTGAGGATCAAGACAAAACTAAATTCACATGCCCTTGCAGTAAATTTGCTTATATGGTCCTTCCTTTCAATTTATGTAGTTCCTCTACTACTTTTCAAGGGGAAGTTCTAAGCATCTTTGCTGAGTTGGTCCATGACTTTGTAGAGATCTACATGGATGATTTCACTCCCTATGGGTGTTACTTCCTAGAGGCTCTCTCTAGCCCATGGAAAGTCTTGAAGAAGTGCATTGAAATGAACCTCTTTCCTAGTCTTGAGAATTGTGAATTATTAATGAATGTAGGGATTTTCCTTGTCCATTCGATATCTTAGGAGGGAATACAAGTGGACCCGAAAAAAATTGACATCATAAAAAGGGTCCCTACTCAAAATCAGAGGAATATTAGTATTTTATTGGGCTTAGCTAGATACTATAGGAGTTTTATTAAGGAATTTAGCAAAGTGGCATCACATTGTTTGGATTTTTGGGAAAGGACTCAAAATTTTGTTGGACAAATAACTGACAAGAGGCACTTGGGATTTTGAAAGAGAAATTAACCACTACACCCATACTTAGGGGCCCAAATTGGGCTATGCCTTTCCATATCCATTTTGATGCATCCAAAAAAGTTTTGGGGGAAAACTTGGGACAAATATATGTTAAGTTACCTTATTCCATTTACTTCATTAGTAAAAATTTGTCTAAGGTTGAATTGAACTACACTGTAATTGAGAAAGAAATACTAGCTGTTGTACACTCCTTGAACAAATTCAGACACTACATCACTAGATACCAAAAAAATTTTCATACTAAACATGAATCTATCAAATACTTGATGAATACCCCTGATGTGAATGCTAGAACCATTATATGGTTTCTATTGTTACATTAGTTTGATTTAAAAATCATTGACAAGTGAGGAAAATCAAATGTAGTTGCATATTTTATGTCTAGAATTTCTTTGTATGCAGGTGATGAAGGGATGGTTGATGATCAACTTCTATATGAGAACTTATTTTCTATCTTAGTTCTTTTTCCATGGTTTGTTTACATAGCCAACTACCTAGTTGCTACAAAATTTCCTCCAAATCTGACATCTAGGGAGAAGAGCATAATTATAAGCAAGAGCACCCCTTTCACTTGGATTGGGGGAAATGTTACACTGAAATTTGTCACCATGACTATCTGCAGTTAATATGGCTCCATCAACAGTCATATTATCCTCCTTGTCAAGCCTTATACCTCTGCTCTCCATGTCAAACTTCAAGAAAGAGAGAAAGTCATTAAAAATCATGTTTATCTCTGGGTACGCAGGTTCTCTCTACCTTGCCTGCTTGTACGCATCCCAAGCTCATTGTACCTACGTACTTGTACGCTCTGTAAGTCAAGGGATGGGTGTGTACTCCTGTAAAGGTCAAAAGGCGTGAGTTTCATCTTAAAAAAGTTACTTGTGGTCATTTCTAGAGCATTCTAGAAAATTGTTTGATGTGTATTGAGCGCCTCCAGATGGTTCATGCATCCTTATGAAAGAGGAACTTATCCCATCAAGAGAGGAGCTACCCCATCCAAAAGAGGGAGTATCCCATTGATGCTGGACCTGAATAACTTCCTCTAGAACACTATAAATACAGGCATTAGGCCAGAGGAGGGAAGGTTAAAATCTGAACATTCCAAAGGGTAGATGTTGCTGGAATTAGGACTTCCTTGTAGAAGCTTGTCAGGAGAGATTCCCATCCTTCCTTGTTTCATTTGGAAGTGGGTGAGCTTATCAAAGTAAAGGAAAACTCTTGCTGGACCCTGGGAGGAACTTGCACAACACCAAGGCTCAGGTTGTAATGGTTTCTTTTGTTTCCTATTAATACAAATAAGTCCATTCTTCTCAATGATTTGTTATTAATGAATTGTTTCATATACTCCTTGGTCTATATGTTGAATATGTTTTATTTTATGGGATATTCAGGTTCTATGTAATCGTTTGATTGTTAGTGAATGCAGGTTTCAAAGTGAAGGAGGAGCTCATCTGGATCGACGAAGCTAGACTACTACAACAGCGTTG
>APFE030270837.1:122381-146945 GCA_000404065.3 Pinus taeda | reverse complement strand
AAAGGAAAACTCTTGCTGGACCCTGGGAGGAACTTGCACAACACCAAGACTCAGGTTGTAATGGTTTCTTTTGTTTCTATTAATACAAATAAGTTCATTCTTCTCAATGATTTGTTATTAATGAATTGTTTCTTATACTCCTTGGTCTATATGTTGAATATGTTTTATTTTATGGGATATTCAGGTGCTATGTAGTCGTTTGATTGTTAGTGAATGTAGGTTTCGAAGTGAAGGAGGAGCTCATCTGGATCGACGAAGCTAGACTACTACAACAGCGTTGGACTACAGGTAGGATCTAAAACATTTGGTTTCTCGTATGATAAATGCATGTTTAGAGAAGGATTGCTCTTAATTGTCTTGTTTGTCACTAGAAAGTCTTAGGATTCTAGGGAGGTTGGTTTTGTCCGCAAGATTAACTCTTTCCGCATGACAGGAAATATCTTCAATCTGGGAATAGATAAAATATTAAGGAGATGTGTCAGAGAAGACAAAGTATTTGACATCCTCTCATCCTGTCATGATGGGCATTGTGGACGCCATTTTGTTGCCAAGAGAACAACTTTCAAAGCTCTACAAGCTAACTATTATTGGCCCACTCTCCATCATGATTGAAGAAGGTATACCATCAAATGTGATTAGTGCAAGAGGGTGGGGAAACCCACACCCAAGAATGAAATTCCCCTAAAACCCCAGGTGGCCTTGCATCCATTTGACAAGTGGGGCATGGATTTCATTGGGCCAATTGATCCACCATCGAGGTAGAAAAAGTAAATCATTGTGTGCACTAACTATTTGACAAAGTGGGCTGAGACAAAGGATGTCAAGGAAGCAATAGAGGAAAAACTGGTTGATTTATTAATTGAGAATATCTTCTACAAATTTGGGTATGCCAAAGAGATAGTCACCAATGAGGGAGCTCAAAACACATAACATCTGATCGAGAATATTTTAAGGCAACATCATATCAAACACACAAAATCTATTGTGTATCACCCTCAATAAAATGGACAAGTAGAGGTTAAAAATAGGGTATTAGAAGGAATCCTCTCTAAGTTTGTGAGAAATAGTAGGAGGGATTAGGCAAAAATATTAGTGGAGGCCACTTGGGCCAATAACAAAACTTGGAAAACAACTACTAGTTTACTCCATATGATTTGGTTTATGGAAAGAAGCCTATGATCTCTATTGAATTTGAGTATAATACTTTGAGAATCACAAACCAATTGAATTAGATGTCACCAAAGCATAGTAGGAGAGGCTTCTCTAGTTGAATGGATTAGATGAGTTTAGAATGCAATTCCTCTTACAGACTGAAGTTATACAATTGTAGAGGAAGGTCTGCCATGATAGTAATATCAAGGACAAAGTTTTTTAGGAAAGGGATTGGGCCTTACTGTATGACTCTAGGTTCAAGGATTTCAAAGAAAAATTGATGACAAGATGGTTAGGCGTGCAACTGATAGAGAAATGTCATGACAATAGAGTTATTCAAATATGGATAATTGATGAAGAAGGGATTCCCTTGCTTGTCAATTGCTACAGGTTGAAGGTATATAGAAAACTATATCTAAGGAAGAATTCATGAGCACCATCAACAAAGAATTCAATGTGATTGGAAGTGTCTTAGCTTCCAATCCACATCATTTCTAGATATTTTCTTGAAAAATAATAAAAGGTCTGGATTAAATCCTTTATGAGGCATCTAAGGCAAACTCTTGGGTTGAAAACCTCTCTTAAGGAACCTAGGGCCAGCATATAGGTTGAAAACCTTTCCTGAGGCAATCTGTGTAACTGAAAAAAAAGAAAGGAAAAAAACAAAGGAAAAAGTCCAAGACATGGATCCACAACATATTTGCTAATGTTTTTGTAATTTTGTAGCTTTGAAGTCAGTGGTTTATTCGATAGCTACAGGGCCAACATCCTCAAGATTCTCTCCACTCCTCCATCCATCCACTCCATATCCACCATCCAAACTCATGTGCTCAACACTCCCAATCATCCCATTAGCTCAAAATTAAAATTTCTCCCCCTCTTTGGATTGCCACAGGGAGACCCTGTAATTGCTACAAGAAGGTCCTCTAGTGCTACAGGAGGGCTCTGAAAATATATAGGAGGAAAATATGAATGAAATGACAACCAAGCATGACCTTTCCGAGGATAAATAAAGTTCCCCCACCATCTATCCATCACTCATCCATCACGTTTGTGTCTATTAGTCACCGGTGATCAAATGTACTCTTTCAATGTCACTTCATAGGGTCCTAGGTCAATTTTTTATAGTTTCAAATAAAATTTGATCATTGGTCAATTTCTAGGTCATTACTACTCCCTCCATATTCAAGGTCAAAAAATGCCACAATGGTCTTGTCATCACTCCTTGTGATGATTCACCAAAATAGTGTCTTGGTCATCATTGAAGGTCATCATATCATTATCATGCATATTGTAAAAGTTCAAAGGTCTTTAATCATGGTTTTAGATATCCATTTGGTATCGTTATTAGCTCATATCATCAAAACAATTTAGGAGTCGTGTCACCACCATAGTCACCATTAAGGGAGTTAGTAATTATGGCAGTGTGTTTTAAAGGATTTCAAAGGCACATGTATCACTCATGGAGATGTAAATTTTCCTAATAAAGTTACAAAGCTACAGTACAGTATCCTATCATTTCATTTCTCAAAAAGACATGATGATGTCACTCCATGAACAAAGCAAAAAATCAAATTTTGAGCTATAAGAAGACAATCCAAGTATTCTAATTCTTCATTTCATCTTCATTAAACACCTCTCCATCATCGAGCTTCATCTCAGCATTCAAAGACCTCGTCATTTCATCATCAAGGCCTAATTTGCTATCACATTGTGTTTTTTCTCTTAGAGGGACAAAGGAGCATCAAAAGGGATTCATTCAACATTAAATAGGTTACAGGGACTCCAAATGAAGTAATTTAGCCTTTACTACCTCTCTCATGTAGTCATTTCCCTAAAAATGCATTGCAAATCCCTCTCCTAGGGCTTCATTGCACTTTTGGTTTCTCTAAGTTTTTCTTTATCTTAATCATAAAATCAATAGTTTTCCTACTCTATCACCCTCATAGACACATTTATATGCCTCCTCCAACCATTTCCATTACCCATTCCCTTCATCTCCCCCATTTCCCCCACAAACCCTATCCCATGTTGCGTTTTTTGCCAAATTATTGGTTAGGATTTTGTTTTATCCTTTTTCCCACTTCCCCGCACTCATTTTCAAGTGATTCCACCTCCCAAGTCTCCCTAACATCTATTCCTACCCCCCATAAGTTTCCTACAATTTTACCTAATCCCTATCCCCTCAATTCCTATACCTAAAGTTGTTGCCCATTTTCCTCTGTTTTCCCAAACTCCACCCTTTCCTTTCCTCCTACCAAACCTAGGGTTTTGTCAAGAAACCTGAAACTGTGGATAGTGAGAACAAGAAGAAAACTAGGGTGGGGGGCTCTTGTCTCTAGATTTGATCCATCCAATATGAAAGATATCAATGCTCCATCATTCATCAAGAAATAATTTGAAGATGCTAGCTACCTAGGGTTTTTTGAAAGAATACAAGAGGTGGGTTGCCTTGCTAAGTTGACCAGCCTCTTTGACACCAATTTCAAGAGGGAAAGACCACAATAGCAGGGATTAACTTCATCATATCAGAATATTTCATAGATTCAACCACAAACATCCCTAACTAAGGAGAGATTTGGTTTAAAAGGATGGATTTCAACATTGTACAAGGCCTTCCTGAAACCACATTATAAAAATGCTCCCACACACATTTTTCCTTTCAAACAGTTGTTGGATAGATATGTTCCATTGATGAAGATTATCATGAAATAATTTACATGTGAAGGGAGGTTTTCAAGGTTGTGTCAGTATCACATAAGGTTGTTGATGCATTTCACTGCGATCAAACCATTAAATCTACCCCACTACTTATTCAAGAGCTTAGTCAAGATTATTGAGAAAGTACAAAGAAAAGGGAAAGATCACCAAGAAAGTTTTTTTCATCATGGTATGGTCAAAGTCATTGTTCTTCATCAGCTTTCATAGGTTAATATATCATTGGATACATTTATGCAATCAGCTACCTTTATGCCTACCACTAATCAACCTACTAGTCAAAGAAATCCATCAGCACCATAAAGGCCACAGAAGGTTAGCTCATCCAACAAGTTTTCAATTAGAAAGACACCTAGGGCAGAGATCACATAGACCTACAAGAAGGGAAAAATATTGGTTTTTCCCCTGAGATAACTAAAGAGGTGTCTACACATATAACTTTGGCTAGGTCACAAACTAGACAATTACCTAAGGAAACTACAGCTGAGCAAGTTCAAGGAGAAATGGAGTAGTCACCTAGGCATACAACTGACTCACCCTTGCATCAATATGAGGAGGATATGCCTCATGAGCAAGATATTTTGGACCATGGAGATAGATCAAATTCAGAGATTATCAAAGAGAAATGAGCACAAATACAAGAATTGAAACATGATCTTGCCAAGGAAAACTACATGGTGGCCTTATTGAAACAAGAAAACAAAAATTTGAAGGTGGGATTGATGCATCATAATACCTCACAAGGCCCTCAATCATCTAGTAAGGTAAAGGACAAGGGTAAAATAATGATTGGTTTAGAAGGGCAGGTTGAAGACAAGGAGCCATCTCCTTCATCAGTACAAAAAGACCATGTTGACCTTATAGTGCTAAGATTGAGAAGGACAAAGAAAATTGGCTTGAGAGAATCAATGAACACTTGGAGAAGCTCCTAAGAAAGGAAAATAGAGCTACAAACCTTCAAAGGCACATGGCTAGATATTACTACACGAGGAACTAGATTTCCAAAATTAAGGTTAGAAGCATCAAAATGAGACTTGAGAAAACCCTAATCAAGCTAAAGAAGAGGGATAACTTTAATTTTCTTGCTGATGCATCTCTAGTTTTCTATAAAATCATTGAGAAATGCTAATATCTTCCCTTTCTTCACTATTTTCAGTGGTTGGACTCAGTTGGATGTTGTAGTATTGATTAGAGACACTATTGTATCAGAATTTGGCCAGTTTTAATAGTTGGGTTGTAGCTATTTCCTTGGGATATATGACATATGGTTGTCTTGCATTGTTTTTTCTTCAATTTCATTTGTATGAATGTATTGTTGCTCCATCTTCCATTTCATGTCTATTGTATGATCTCTTTCAAGTTGATAAATAGAAATAATCTCACATGCTATGTTTTAGGGAAGTTTTCATAGTTTGTTCATCTTTCTTTAGTTTAGGAGGAATACATCTCCTATGATTTTTCTAACTCCTCATCAGTCTTAAACCATCTCACCAAATAACCTTTTAAGTGCTAAGCCTCTTGCCTACTTTGCACCTTTGAATGTCTGCAATCATATCTGATTTGCCCTGACCTAGATTTTTTTGACCTAATACCCTCATCCAGCAATAACCCCACAAAATCAAATCAAACAACCCTCTTACTTTATAACTAGACTAAAACCCTAATCCATCCATCCCTCTAGGCTGTGATTATTTGGAGAGAGCCTTCTCTGGCTTGGTAGGGCTAGATACTAAGTTAAAAGGTTGGTCTGTGGTTACCTCAGCTGGACTCTTCCTCAACCTTGGAGATCCAGAGGAGTGATAATAGGAGGATTCGACCCCTAAGAGCAGGAATGTTGTTTTACATCTATATGTAGTCAAAATGAACTCATAGAGGGGGTTGGATTATTGAGGCTCAGCTCTTGGACTAGTGTATTAGACATTTTTGCAGAAATACATGTAGTTGCATCTATTTTCATGGGATTCTCGTGATGTGATTTGTGGCATTGTGTTTCTTCGGTTCTCTTTATGCATTTGATGATTAAGTATTTCTAGCTTCCATCTATATTCTTCTGGTGATTATCGCTTAAGTTTTAAAGCATATTTCATGATCAATACGCTCTGTTTGTTTGAGTTCTTCATATAGGTGTTTTCTCTCCTAAGAAAATGAATTCATACTTATATACTCATTTTACTTCTTCTTTTTCCCTCACCCTACAACAATGATAAATTTGACTTGTGCCACTAATTGTATCTACCTTGCCCCATATAATCCTTGTAACTAATCATTTGAAACCTTGAGGTAGTTCCTAGACCTAGTGCTTCTATCCAACAAACCCTAAAATCAAACCCTATTGTGCTAAAATACCTAGACTAAGATATACATATTCTCCTATCACTTCCATTGGTTGTGAGATTGTTTTTGAGAGAGCCCTCTCTTATTTGGCAGGGCTAGTTGCCAAGTCCAAAGTGGTCTGAGGTTACCTCCTTTGTTCTCCTTTTTCAGCCTTGGGACACTGAGGAGTGCTAACGTTTTTGGCATCTCTACTAGGGAGCGAGTTTCAAATCTTCCCTGGTATTTTGCTTACAAGTTCATTGAGGTCTAGGCTTGTGGGTGACAACTCCTAGCTTTCAAAGATGGTTGATTCAGTTTTTGAGAGCCAAAGTGAAGATTGATAAGAACATTGGCTCCCAAAAGGAACACGAGGTCCAATCATAATCCAAATACTCCATCAGTATTTGATAGCCCCAAAAATCTAATAAGAAAGTTAAGGTCACATCCTGAAGAAGTCGAATAAGGTACACCCTCATTGGTAAGATCTACATCTTTGGCTGTGAAATTAGTAGCTTTACAAGATTTCTCTTTTGACATCAAATTCAAGTTGTCTTTATTTAAATCCAAATTAGAGTCTTTCCTTTTAGAAATAATTTTTGATCCCTCTGATTTTAAAACATATTTATCTTTTGAGTTTTATAGGAATCTTTGGACACAATTTAATAAACTTCAAGCTCTAGTTAATCAGTTACAATCAATCTCTGAAAAGGCTTATATTTAGTACCAACAAAAGATTTTTTATGTTGCTATATCTACTATTACACCTCCTCATACAGTTTCTCCATCATCATCCACTATCAATACATTTCTCCCTCCAAAATCATCTCCTTCATCAAGACCTCATGTTGTGAATGCTACACCACCTTCTCCAACAATAATGGTAAGATTTTATCCTTTAGTTTTATTTGCACAATTCACTTCTTTGCCTCAAGGTTATAGTCTGAGAATGCCTTTGTTTGATGGAACAACAAGATTCACAGCTAGAAAACATTTAGATAATTATTGATCTTGAAGAAATTGATAATGAAGATGCCAAAATGTGCATTATAGCACAAAGTTTTTTTGGGGAAGTCAAGAAATGGTTTCATTCCTTAACAACCGATTTCGTAACTACCTCCAAAAAGTTGATGGACTTATTCCTAGCAAAGAGGGAAGAGAAAAATAATCCTCTTCAAATTATGGCCAAGTACAATGCTTTGAAGAGAACCACTAATGAATATGTGCAAGATTTCACCACCAGATTTAATCTAATATATAACTCTATCCCAGACAGTATTAAGCCTCCTCTTGGCTTGGTACTTCTTCATTATGAAGATGCTTTTGATCCAGATATGGCCTACCAGTTGAGGAAGAGAAGTCCTTCCACTCTTGAAGAAATTCAAAGGAATGCAGTAAGTGTTGAGGTGAATATGCTTATTGAGTCAAAGACAAATTCAGAAAAGAAGGTCACCATAAAGGAGGAGCCATCCACTTCATCGGAGGTTAAACTTGATACTTTGATCAAGACAATGGATAAAATGATGGATAAGATGACTATCATAGAAATACAAGTAGAACCTCCAATCAGAAATCTCGATTACAGAGGTCAACAAAAACAACCCCAATTCAGGATTAAGCAAAGTGAGAAGAGGGGTCAAGATCAGCAAAGTCAGCAGCAGATCCATACTCCTTTTCAATAGAATTATACACAAGGACCAGAAGAGGAAGATGAAATATCAGAGGATCAAATTCAATTTTTTTAGGAAGATTAACAACCTATTTTCTTGACTAAAGAGGATGAATTTTCTAAAGAACCATATGTACCTAACAATCAACAATATGTTCTTTCTAATGATGATATGTTGGTATTACAGGCATAGGATTATCAAAAAGGTTATCAAAATTCCCTTATAGTGTAGAAGAAATATAGTCTGAGAAATAGAAATGTGCTTGTAACTTCAAATCCGAAAAGGAAAAATTCTCAAAAAGATACTCACAATAAAGAGATGACCTCTGCAAATCAGAATAAGGAAAAAGAAGTTGTTGTTGCTAATCATGGAAAAAGTAATGAAGATTCTACTAGCACTCAAAAGAAAGACAAAGAGACTCAAGCTGGAGGACCAAGAAAGGATATCCCCATGAGAGAATAATCCGAGAAGAAGGAAATGCCATCTAAAGAGGTAGAAAAACAATCTTCTTTATTTAGTCTTGAGAATTACATTTCAAAACTTAAAGTCTCAAATCCATTGATTGAATTAATTAAGAATGACCAGTACAAGTTCCTTGTAGCCAAAATGTTTAGACCAAATGTTTGATATGGTGAATGTCTCTGATGACCACCCTGAGCTTTTGTTTGGACCTACTGTAGATGGTAACTTAGAAGATAGTGAATTTCCTCCTTCTTACCTCAATCTCAAACTCCATGACTTCATTCTCCATAATGCTATGCTAGACTTTGGGGCCTCCCATAATCTTATGCCCAAAGCCATCATGGATAAGTTATGATTGTATATTACCAGACCATACCATGACCTTTAATCTTTTGACTCAGGAAGGGTTAAGTGTCTTGGTCTTATCAAAGATTTAGTGGTATCCTTAGATCAAATTCCAACAATGAATGTTCTCATGGATGTTTTTGTAGCTAAAATTCCCCCGAGATATGGAATTCTTCTCTCGATCATGGGGAGCCAAACTTAAAGGCACTTTGCTGCTAGACTTTTTATATGATACTATACTAGTTTTTGGACAACTCAAAAAATTATATAGGGAGAAAAATACAAAGTACATGATTAATAGTGAGGAGAGACCCAATAATCACCCAATTCATGTTGTACATACAGATTTAGAGTCTTTTATTTCATACAATTATGATTTCCTAGGTGATTTAGAAAAGCAGAGAGAAGAAAATGCAGAAATTCCAGAAATATTAGATTGTGTTCAGGAATATTCTGATGCAGAAGAATAGGAACAAGTATTAGATAGTTCACAGTCAAGTGCAGTAGTTGAAAAGACAAGAGAAACAATAAATGATACAGGGCCTATTGGGACAACAGATCATTCTCAAGCAGTAGTCAAAATCAGTCATCCAAAATTGACCTTACCGATGAAGAAAATGGTTTGTGGACCATGGATTTTGATGGAGCCTTAGGTAAGGAGGGAGATGCAATTGGAATTTGGATTCATGGTCCTATGAATCAGTTGGTTAATCTTCCTCATAATATTCAGTTGTGTTCCTATAATCTAGCATTTGAATGTTCTAACAATGAAGCAAAATATGAGGCTTTGATAGCTGACCTTAAAATACTCAAGAAACTTGGTGCTAAGAGGATTTATGTATATGGTGACTTTGAGTTAGCAATAAATAAATTCAAAGGGGAATACCATATAGGTTTCAACCCCGTACAAAAATTACCTGCATACGAATTCTAAAACACAGAAAATAAATAATGTGAGAGCATAAAACATAAAACATATATACACAAAGATTCCCCCCTAGATCCCAAAACCGGGACTACCAGATTGATTTTTCATTATTTTCCTTTCAATGTTACAATACATATATATACATGCCGAAGCATCCAATACCATGGACTGAAAACCATCACGCCTAAAACCATGTGCGAAAACCATGCACAAAACCATGGACAGGTTCGCCCCACTTAATATAGGGTCCAAAAAAAAAATTCATCAGGGCATTGCCCTGAACCCCATAGAGGGGGGTTACCCACCCCCCTCAAACCCCTTGGCCAAGGGGGGCGGAGCCCCCCCTCTAACACCCAGGTAAGCTAGGGTGGCTAGTCATGGAAAGAATATAACACAACCCAACATACCAGGCCAAGCATCCTAGAATGTGAGCATACGACAATGCAGTATTAGATTTTCTTAAGACCTTTCCTAAATATATTTTATCATTGATCCCAAGAAACAACAATCTCATTGCTAATTCCCTTGCCACTTTAGCCAGTATATTTAAAATTCCAGTATATCCCAACAAGAAGTATGAGATCAATGTCAAACATTACCCTGTTGTTCTAGACAAACTTCGGTATTGGCAAGTTTTTCAGGATGACAAACAAATTAACAATTTTCTATAAATGGAAGAAGAGTTTGCTAGTTCTCATATTGATCATAATTTTTATGAAGATGGTCACAAAATTCATGTAGCTGAATTAGAGGTACTACAGCTGAAGGATAACTCAATTCCAAGAGGTCTAGTACCTCTAGAGGAGTTATTTGATCATGATGATGTTGCACATAAACCAAAAATGATGTCAACTGAAGCAGGAGTATAAGACCTTAATATTGGCATGCCTGAGAAGCCAAGAATGGTTAAGATATCAAATTATTTGAGTCCATAAATGAAAGGTAAATATGCGACACTCATGAATGAATTTGTTGATGCTTTTTCATGGGATTACACTGATATGAAATTTTATGATAAGAGCATAATTCAACATACCATCCCCATAAAGCCTGATCAGAAGCCTTTCCATCAGAAGCTCAAAGGGATGAATCCTACATTGTTGCCCTCTATTGGAAAGGAAGTAAATAGGTTGTATACTACTGGTATTATTTTCCCTCTCTATTTATCAAATTGGATGTCAAATCTACTATCGGTAAGAAAGAAGACAAGTGAGATCCAGTTTTGTATTGATTTCTGCAATTTGAATAAAGTATCATTGAAGGACAACTATCCAATTCCAAAGATGGATCATATCCTACAAAGGCTAGTTGGCTCTTCTAGGATGTCATTTCTAAATGGATATTCAGGGTACAATCAAATATTGGTTCATCCATATGACCAAGAAAAGACAACTTTCACGACACCCTAAGGTACTTTCATGTATGTTAGATGCCCTTTTGATTGAAGAATGCAGGAGAAAGTTTTCAGTGAGTGATGGACATCGTGTTTGCGAATGAGAAGGATGTATTTTTGGTCATTTATCTTGATGACATAACAATTTTCTCCAAGATGGATGAAGAGAACTTGCAACATTTAAGGATAGTCTTCCAAAGGTGCAGAAAAATTGGCATATCACTAAATCCAAAGAAAAGCTTATTTGCAATGGAGGAGGGAAAATTTCTTGGTCATATCATATCTAAAGATGGCATCTGAGTAGATCCTTCAAGGATTGAGGCAATTTAGCAACTAGATCTTCCTAGAAATAAGAAGGATATTCAATCATTAAATGGTAAGATAATTTTTTTGAGGAGATTTATTCCTAACCTTGCTGAACATTTAAGGGAAATTACTAATATGCCGAAGAAAAGCAGCAAAGTTAAATGGTCCGAGGAGGCAAGAAAATCATTCAATCAAGTCAAGTTTGCATTTTCCCATGATCCTATCCTTATTATCCCATATTATACAATTGATTTTATCATATTTTCCTTTGATTATGAACATGCATTGATTGTTGTCCTCATGCAGAAGAAAGATCAGAAGACAGAGCATATGATTGCCTTCTTTAGTAGAAAAATAAGGGATCGATCTCTTAAATATAAAATCATTGAGAAAAAGGCATTGGAATTAGTTAAATCTCTGAAATACTTCTGAGTTTATATCATTCATTCCCATATTCTAGCCTATATTCTAAATGTTGTTGTCAAGGATGTGTTAATCCAGAATGATCCTGAAAGTAGGTGTGGTAAGTGGATAGTTGTTATCCTAGAGTATGGCTTGGAGATCAAACCTACAAAGTTAGTAAAAGGACAGGGCTTGCCTAAGCTCATGGTAGAGTCCAACTTACATGCCTTGGACATCAACCTTATGGTTTCACTTTCCAAGGAGCGGATTGTTGATTCATTTCCTCAGGTATCTCAACTTTTTACTTCATCACCATGATATTCAGATATAGTTCATGTGCTGCAACATTTAAATCCTTGATCGAGTGTATCCAAGACTAAAGGTAGATCATTGAAACTGAAGGCTCTAAAGTATTTTATTCTTGATAGTGATTTATATTAGAAGGATCTAGGTGGAGTTTTATTGAATTTTTTGGTAGAAAGTGAAGCTAAAGAAGTGATGAATGATTTCCATAAAGGTGATTTTGGTGGTCATCTTTTCTGGAAAACTACAACAAATAAGATATTGAGGGTTGGTTTATATTGGTAGAGTTTGCTTTTTGATGTGTATAAAATAGTCATGAATTGTCATGAGTGCAAAATATTTCAAGGAAAAAGAAAGTTGTTACTACTACCCTTGCAACTAATTTCAGTCTAAGTACTCTTTCAGCAATGGAGGCTTGACTTCATCAATGAGATCCATCCGCCATCTACAACTCAACATAAGTGGATACTTACTGCCACAAACTATTTCATGAAGTGGATTAAGGCCATTCCCACGAGACAAGCTACAAATGAAGTAATTATTCAGTTCATGGAGAGTAATATTTTGTCCTATTTTGGCTCCCCAAAAAAAATCATTATTGATAATGCAGCAACTTTGAAATCCAAGAAAATGATAGATTTTGTAATAAGTCTCACATAACACTTGGGCATTCAACAACATATTATCCTCAAGACAATGGGATCGAAGAATCATTTAATAAGTCAGTGGTGAACATAACCAAGAAGATGTTGGAAGAGAAAAAAATGAATTGGCATGAAAAGTTAATCAATGCTCTATGGGCAGACAGAGCGAGCACAAAGAAATCTATCAGCATGTCTCTTTTTCTGCTGGTATATGGTGTAGATATAGTGTTTCCAACTTATTTGGCAGTGCAGGTGATGAAAATATTACAAGAGGTTGATAGGGAGCCAAATGATATTGAGTGGAGAATCAATCAAATGATCCACTTGCAATAGTCTAGGGAAGAATTTTTCAAAATACTTCGAATATCTAGGAGAAGATTAACAAGATTTATGATAAGAAAACAAAGTCTGATGATTTCAAATTGGGAGATGTTTTTCTTCAATGGGATGCTCGAAATGAAGATAAAGGAAAACATGGTAAGTTCGACAACCTATGGAAAGGACCCTATAATATTTCAGCATTTAGAGGGAAAATGCTTACTTGTTAGAAGATCTTGATGGGAAAGAACTTCCAAGAGGACCAGTGAATGGTAGACTCCTCAAATATTATTTCACCTGATCTTGCACAAAAAAATTCATTTCCATTGTAAATAACATTTTTATTTTGTTGTCAAAGAGTGAAGGCATTGTCAAAAAAGTTTGAAGCCCGAGGAGAAGGCCATCAGGCTTCTTTGTTCAAATGTTGTTTTATTTTTAGAGTTGTAAAGTCATTTTTCTATCAAGTTTCATTTTTTCTTAAGTTTAGTTAGTCAACCATTTGAGTTTCAAGTTTTTTATATGACACCATTTCCCAATGGATGAGGCTACCTAGTCTACGGTGTTCTTGACACCTTCTAAAGGAGCTACCATCCCCAGTTGGAGCCAATGTTAGTGTCTCTTAGCCATGAGTGATCAAATGTACTCTTTCAATGTCAATTAATAGGGTCCTAGGTCAAATTTGTATAGTTTCAAATACAATTTTCAAATAAATTTTGATCATTGGTCAGTGTCTATGTCATTACTACTCCCTCCATATTCAAGGTCATAAAATGCCACCATGGTCTTGTCATCACTCCTTCTGGTGAGTCACCAAAAGAGTTTCTTGGTCATAGTTGAAGGTCATCATATCATTATCATGCATATTGTAAAAGTTCAAAGGTCTTTATTCATGGTTTTAGATATCCATTTGGTGTCATTATTAGGTCATATCATCAAAACCATTTAGGAGACATGTCACCACCATAGTCACCATTAAGGGAGTTAGTAATTAGGTAAATGTGTTTTAAATAATTTGAAAGGCATATCTACCACTCATGGAGGTGTAACTTTTCCTAATAAAGTGGCAAACCTGCAATACACTATCCTATCATTTCATTTCTCAAAAAGACATGATGATGTCACTCCATGACCAAAGAAAAAAATGAACTTTTGAGCTATAAGAAGACAATCCAAACATTCTACTTCTTAATTTCATCTTCCTTAAGCATCTCTCCATCATCAAGATTCATCTCAGCATTCAGAAACCTCATCATTTCATCATCAAGGCCTAATTTGCTAGCACGTTGCATTTCTCCCTAAGCACATTGCGTTTCTACTAGCACGCTGCGTTCTTTTATCTTGGAGGGCCCAAGGAGCATACAAAGGGATTCATTCAGCATTCAATAAGTTCTAGGGACTCAAAATGAAGTAATTTAGCCTTTATTACCTCTCTCATGTAGTCATTTCCCTAAAAATTCATTGCAAATACCTCTCCTAGGGCTTTGTTGCACTTTTGGTTTCTCTAAGTTTTTACTTCATCTCAATCATAAAATCCCTATTTTGCCTACTCTATAACCCTCATACACACCTTATATACCTCCCCCAACCATTTCCCATACCCATTCCTTTCATCTCTCTCGTTTTCCCCACAAACCCTAGTCCACGTTACATTTTTGCCAAATTCTGGATTAGGACTGTGTTTCAGCCTTTTTCCCACTTCCCCTCACTCATTTCAAGTGATTCCACCTCCCAAGTCTCCCTAACATCTATTCCTACCCCCCAAAATTTTCATACAAATTTACCTAATCCATATCCCCTCAATTACTATACCTAAATTTGCTGCCCCATTTTCCCTTATTTTCCTAAATTCCACCCTTTCCTTTCCTCCTGCAAAACCTAGGGTTTTCTCAATTAAACTGAAACCATGGACAATGAAAAGAAGAAGTACAATAAGGGGGGTCATGTTTCTATATTTGAGTCATCCAATATGAAATATATCAATGCTTCATCATTCATGAAGAAATCATTTGAAGATGCTGGTTGCCTAGGGTTTTGTGAAAGAATACAAGGGGTGGGATTCCTTGCTAAGTTGACCAACCTCTTTGCCACCAATTTCAGGAGGGATAAGACCACAATAGAAGGGATTGACTTCATAATATTAGCGTATTCCATAGCTTCAGCCACAGGTATCCCTAACCAAGGAGAGATTTGGTTTAAATGGATGGATTTGGACATTGAAAAATACAAGGTCTTCCTGAAACCACATTATAAAGATGCTCCCACACATATTTTTCCTTTCATAAAGTTGTTGGATAGATATTCTCCATTGATGAAGATGATCATGAAATAATTTACATGTGAAGGGAGGTTTTTAAGGTTGTATCAATATCACATAAGGTTGTTGATGCATTTCACTGCGATCAAACCATTAAACCTACCCCGCTACTTATTCAGGAGCTTACTTAAGATGACTGAGAAAGTAAAAAACAAAGGGAAAGATCACCAAGAAAGTTTGTTTCATCATGGTTTGGTCAAAGTCATTTTTCTTCATCATCTTTCACAGGTTAATATATCATGGGAGACATTCATGCAATCAACTGCCTTTATGCCTACCACTAGTCAACCTACCAGTCAAAGCACTCCATCAACACCATCAAGGCCATAGGAGGTTGTCTCATCCAGAAAGTTTTCAATTAGAAATACACCTAGGGAAAATATAACATGGACCTACAAGAAGGGGAAAAGATTGGTTTTTCCCCCAAATATCACTAAAGAGGTGTCTACACCTAGAACTCTGGCTAGGTCACAAGCTAGACTATTGCCTAAAGAAACTACAATTGAGAAAGTTCAAGGAGAAATGGATCGGTCACCTAGGCATACAACTGAATCACTCTTGCAGCTATATAAGGAGAAGATGCCTAATGAGCAAGATATGTTGGACCATGGATATAGATCAAATTCAGACATTATCAATGAGGAGTGAGCATAAATACAAGAACTAAAAGATGATCTTGCCAAGGAAAACGACATGGTGGCCTTCTTGAAACAAGAAAAAAGACTTTTGAAGGTGAGCTTGATGCATCATAGTACCTCACAAGGCCCTCCATCATCCATCGACGCAAAGGATAAAGGTAAAACAATGATTGGTTTAGAAGAGCAGGTTGAAGACAAGGAACCATCTCCTTCATCAGTACAAAAAGACCTTGTTGACCCTATAGTAGCTGAGATTGAGAAGGACAAAGAAAATTGGCTTGAGAGAATCAATGAGAACTTAGAGAAGCTCCGGAGAAAGGAAACCAAAGCTACAAGCCTTTAGAGACACATGGCTAGACATTACTACACCAGGAACTAGATTTCCAAAATTAGGGTTAGAAGCATGAAAAGGAGACTTGAGAAAACCCTAATCAAGCTAAAGAAGAGGGATAACTTGGATTTTCTTGCTGATGAATCTATAGTTGTCTAAACCATCACTGAGAAATTCTAAGAATGAATTTTCGAAAATTTTTGAGAATTTTGGTCAATTTTTGGATTTTTAGTGTATTCTTGCAATTTAGTTGCACACAAGCGCAACATGGCCACATTGCTTCTTTGCAGGGAACCCAAATGACAAGTGGCTTACATGGATGGATAGCCCGTGACCCCCACATAACATATATGCACTTGCTTTGCCATGTCATCTCATAATTTTGGAGAAAAAGTCAATAAACAAGTCATTTTTCATGTCTCTGCCTCCTTTTTGGACCCCACTCTGCGCTTCTAGAGTAGCCTTGGGAGGTTTGAGTTTTAGGTGTCATGGAGGTGGATTTTTGTAGGATTAAAGGTTTAGTGGTATTCTAGATATCCTAGGATATTTACACCAACCCTCAATTCAACGTGAAGATGCACAAAAGTGACCAAAAAGGGCTCTACAAAGACACATTGCACTTCTGCAAACCCATGTTGCGCTTCTGTCAGGAAGTCAAAATTCGAATTTTTTTGAGGCAAATTCATTTTCACGTGATGTTGTCACACGGAATCAGTCGATCTTGCGGACAAGACAGACCTTCCTAGAATCTAATGAAGACCTAATGACAAACAAACCAACCAGACACTATCTTTCTCTAAATGCGCTTTATAAATAATGGGAAACAAATGTGTTTAAGGGCCTACCTCATGTCCAACGCAAGTTTGGAGATTCCTTCACTCCTTTGATCCAAGTAAGTTCCTTTGTCGCAAACCTGCAAGCACAAACAAGGCAAACGATTAAATAGCACCTGAATATCCAGTATTATAAAATACATTCAACATGAAAGTCAAGGAATCCATGAAACAAATAACATGAGATACTTTTTGAGAAAAATGAGCTTGATTGTATTAATTCAAAAGAGAAGAACCTTACAACCTTTGCCTTGACGTTGTACAAGCTCCTCCCAGGGTCCAACAAGAAGTCTGCTCTACTTTGACAAGCTTCACTCACTCCCCAATGAAGCCAAAAAGGTATGTGATCTCTCCTCTTAAGCTCAAATAGGAAGTCTTGATTTCACCAGCATTTACCCTCAAAAATGTTTAGCTTCTAACCTCCCTAGCCACTAACCCAATGCCTCAATTTATAGTGCAATGGAGGGCAGTTACTAGGTCCTCCTTCAAAGGGATAGAATCCTCCTTCAAAGGGATAGCTCCTCCTAACAAGGGATTAGCTCCTTCTCTTTTGGGATGCATGAACCACCTTGGAGCGAACAATCCACGTCAAAATTCCTTCTAGAATCATATATAATTAACCCAAAGTGAGTTTTTTAAGATAAACATTGCGCCTTTTGACTTTCACAGGGGTATGCACCCTCCCCTTTACAGGCAGAGCATATAAGTACGCAGGTAATATGAACAAAGGGTGCGGGCCCGTAGGTAAAAGTGAGAGAAAGTGCGGAACCAGAGTTACATTATTTTTTGATGTCTTTCTGTCATTTCCAAAGCTTATTTTGAAGAGCTGAGGTCTGAGACTTGCTTAGGAGGACAATACAAGTGATGATAGACCCATACTGACTGCAAATAATCAAGGTGACGATCTTTTTGTGTAACAGATTGCCCCCTTAAGTTCGAAGTCTGTAGTAGATGAGGATTTCATTTATCATTTAGGAAGAGTGAAGTACTTTATCATTTCGAGGATCATCTCGTGGAGAGCCCTGTTGGAACCTGTAAAAACACTCAATGTTAAATATATATATGAGATCATATCATCGCTGAGGTAGGCATTCCCATACTCAGATAAAAACTGACTAAAAAACACTAACTACTGCTCTGATATAGGAATATCTTGTAACACATATAAGTATAGACACATGTGGACACAGTATGGACGCAGCGATCTGTTTATGAATAGTCCATAGTATAATGAATACAAAATTCCTCGCAGCCTGGATGGTGGAAACTAGATCCAGGGTCTTCATTTCTACTTCCTGAAATAGTATGATTCTGTCCATGCAAATGAATGTGTCGAAGTCGAACATGGTAGAAACTGCTTGATTACCAGTCAATGACGTAAACTGTTAACAAGCATGAGAGAAATAACCAATAATGACAATGGCTCTCAAAGTACTCAGTACAATCCATGAGATGTGATAAGATGTGTTGATGTCGAACATGTCATGGAATCCTTTGATCGAAATTCAATGATGCAAACTATTGTCAAAGGCCAGAATCCTGCCATTGAGGCATGCAGATCTCAAGGTACTGATGATTTCTAGATCATCTTTCTAGATAATGAGTTGAAGTCAATAGAAAGCGATCCATCGTAGGCAAGCCCACAACACGAAATCATAGATCAAGTTGAAGAAATTTAGTTGCAAGGTCTGACTCAAGGATGGTAAAGATGGATGACAGACATTTTGCAGATGAATGGCTTATTTGTACTGACCTCTTGAACACATAACGACATGACAGATGGTTTGGTGAAAATTGACCCAAAGTTAATACCTAGAAACTGGTTGAAGACTTTCAATGTGGTTTGATCAGCTGTTAGGCAAAGGATTTCCCAACCCAGGTAAATGAAAGTGTCATGTTCAAGAGTGGTTAAAAAGTATGACAAACAGATTCATTTTTCTCTCTTTTTCCCCCACCATTTCTGGCAAGTAACTCTTTATTTTTTACAAGCTTGAGGAGGATAACATATGCTTGATTATAAGCTCACCCTTCGGGTGAGTCCAACTTGGTTTAAATTCGAACCCTAAGAAGGAGTGGTCTGTTCCTGTTTGTAATTGAACAGGTCCTTTACTGTCGAAATTTAACGAGTCCAGTATAGGAGAAACTCGGAGTTTTTCATTTTTAGAGAGTCTGAAAAAAATTAAGAAGACTCCAGGGTTGACTTTTTCGTAAATTTGTGTCTCCCAAGCCCGAAAAAGTATAAAATAATACTTGAGAGAACCACTTGATCTTTTACGACCAAGGAGTATTTTTCGTCATTAGTGTCTTTGATCCGAAAAAGTAAAAAAGTGATCAAGGACATATCATTTTATAACCAATATCGAATTTGAAACGGCAAAAATCCAACAATCTTTTTATGTTTTTACGGTCGGAAAAGAGCTATAAATGGACCGTCTTTTAATTCCATTTTAACGAGCTTAAAAGAAAAACTTGGCAATCTTTTCATGTTTTAAGAGTCATAAAAGAGCTTAAAGGTGACTCTAGCATTTGTTCGCCGAAAATGATAGATTTCGCATGAATAATCCGTTATCTTGCACAAAAACACAAACATTACTCATACCTGTTTGAAATGGATAAAAATGTCGCAAGAATACCTTTTCAAAGTGAAACATAAACAAATTTGCAATTTATTTACTCAAAAAACTTATAAAAAGGACCTTTTACCATTCATTTTTACTGTTTGTGATTTGGGTGAGAAAATAGTGCTTTTTCTCAGAAAACTTCCCATGAAGATTTTGGAAAATCCAACCGTCGGAATCGAACACCGTCTTCTCCAAGTAATCCACATCATCCTACTCTTCATTTTTAACCGTTTCAATTTTCATTTTAGTGTTTCATTTCATTCTTTGGGAGGGTTTTTAGGCATAAAACCCACGCTCTGGGTCCGCAGGTTTACCACTGCGGACCTGCGGACCCCGAATTTTTCTCCAATGGGAAAAAGCTCGGGGTCCGCACCTTATGTGTAGACAAAGTGCGGTCCCACGCACTGTGTCTAACACTTAGGATGCGGTCCCCGCCGTGAGGGTTTTTAACCCAAAATTTCTCAAAAACAGACTAATGAAAACATTTTCTAGCATTCTAATTCATCTTTATGCTTGATGCAGGTAGTACATCATGCTAGATTGGTGCGAACGGGAGCACGAGGACGTGGATGCTGCCGCATGGAATCATCAGCCTTCACTTGATTCTTTGAGGGTGTGCGGCTTGTACAAATACTGGGCCACTCCTGGCATGAGGGCTCAGGTGGATTTCTTACAGTGGATGGTTAACAGATGGAGCGTTCAGGACCAGTGCTTCTTTATTGGCGGCCACTAGCTCAAAATCGAGCCGGCGGATATATATTTCTTGACTGGTTTGCCTAAGAGAGGCGTTGACTTGACTCTGTTCGGGACTAGGGCAAGTGGCCAGTCTGTCGATAGCCTCCGGCTAGAGTACTGCAACAGCCAGGCTAGAGACAAAGGGATAGATATAAAGACCATATCTCGTCCTGAGCTCATGGTGATTGCGTTCACTGTTACTAGACTTTGCGGAGCTGTCGTATTACATATTGCCACCGGATCCCAGATGCGTATGGCAGTTGATTGCTTCCGAGGCACCATCTTCAACTGGTGCGATGCTGTGTTGGCCAATGTGAAGGGCCAACTAACCAGGGCCAAGAACGGACGACTTAAGACTTTTGGTTATGGGGCTTTAATCGTGAATTTTGGCTTGGAGAGGGTTCCTATGTTGATCCCACAACACCTTACTGTTGGAGCTGGGCTTCCTCGAGAGCCCAAACTGATGCGATGGGTCATAGTTATGGCCTGTCATCCTGATGAGGGGACCGAGGTCGTTCGGTTCAAACCTGAGTATTTCCAATGGTTGAGGAACTAGGTTTTTTCTATCTAGGACTTCCCTTATGTTGGGATTGATTTTCATGGAGACCCAGACATGGCTCTTCCTCTTGGAGAGCAGTGGGACGACTCAAGTAAAATCATTTTTCAACATTTTCCTAATTTTAATTAATTAATTAATTTATTTTTTATCGTCCCAAAACTGATAGTAAAAAGTTTCAAATGCAGATGTGGGCCCACAACGACCAGCCGCTCTCCAGCCTTACGAGAGAAAACAACCAGTTGCACCGGCTCCATCCCCACAGGATGAATCAGCAGAGACTTTGGCCGAGTTGGAGAGCCATCTAGAGCGCCTGACAGGGGACATTCCTGAGACCAACATAGATGACATCCCTTGTCGACTTCAGCGCTATGTGATTGGAGTCCCCGAACCTTTTAGGAGGTTCCTTTGTAAGGTGGCCCGTGCAGTGGTTTCATATTGAGATCATCACCAGTGATGGGATGATCGCCTATTGTAGTCACACATGACATTTTTCTTTTTTGTACCTATCATTTTTGCCGATCATAAGGTGTTTTTCAACCTATGATCGAGGACAATGTATATTTGAACACACTCCTATATTATATGATATCATTATTATCGGCTTATCTTGTTAAACATGTTATGGAATGTTTTTAAATTTACTTGTATGATTATTGCACATGTCTACTTAACGTTTGAGAAGCAATTGCATCTGCTAATGTATTTAAAGATCTTGGAATATGCTGATATTCAATATAGTCAAATTCACGTTCCAAGAGACGCACTCTAAAAAATAATCTTAATAAAACTGGATTTCTAATGGCGTATACTCTATTAAGCTGTAATACAATGAGTTCAGAATCTAACCTTACTATCAAACTCCGAATCCCAAATGAAATAGATTCAGATAATAATTCAATCACTGCACTATACTCTGTAATGTTGTTTGTTGTTTGACCGAGGCTTACCCCATGCATAGATACCAACTCGTCAGAGGGCGAATAGATAACCCAAGTTGTGGAAGAAATATTCCGTGTACTACGACAAGCACCATCAGCGAAACCAATGTATGTTTGGAGAGGCGTCGACATCTGTGACATCAAACGTAAAACCAAGATAAGTAGGAATAACGATGAAAAACTCACTCTCTAGGCTAAGCACACTTTTAATCTAAAACACACCAGCTAGAAGGAAAAACTAACCTAACTAAAAAATCTCCACACTCGTTTTAAGCATAATACCTCTTCAGGTAAAGACCATTTCTGGGTTTACCTAAAGAGACCCCGTCAAATTCTACCAATTCATAGGCCCCTTTCGCTAGCTTTCGCTTGACAACATAGGGACCATGCCACATAGGGACGAATTTTCCAGCACCTAATTTATCATTTGCTTGATCGTACAATAAGACTAGATCTCCTTCCGAAAAATTTCGAGGGGTCACATTTCGATCATACTGAGCTTTAATACGTTTTGCATGAGATTCGATCGCTAATGTAACATCGCGTCGATTCTCATCTAGCTGAGCCAAGTATAATAAACGTCTTTCCTCTTCAGAAGTGGCTGGAAGTAACTCGATGTCCATTCGCAATGACGGGATTTCGCACTCAATAGGTAACACAGCTTTCAAACCATAAACTATTTGGAAAGGAGTGAACCCTGTTGACGTTTTAACTGAGGTTCGATATGCCCACAGCGCTGAAAATAGCATGTTGTGCCAATTCGACCGATGAATCCCAATGATTCGTCGGATCATGATGACGAGAACTTTGTTGATGGCTTCAACCAGGGCATTAGCTTGTGGATAATAAGGAGTTGAACTGTCATGACGCAAGCCAAGCTGGTCTGTAAGTTCAGTCATCATAACGTTTCGAAAATGATGCCCATGATCAGTGATAATCGCTTGTGGAACACCAAACCTAGCAATGATATGATTAAATACGAAAATCACAGCTGTTTTGCCTTCTGCCTCAAATGTAGGCATCGCCTCGGCCCACTTGGTAAAATAATCTACCGCAAGGATAATATATGCATGCCCCCGGCCGAGGTAGGGTTACATGTAATAAAATCGATACCCCATTTGGCAAAAGGACCAACGACAATTATAGGGTGAAGAGGAGCAAGTCGAGCGCGCATCTTTCGATCAAAAACTTGGCAGTTGTGGCAGTTTCGGACCGCAATAATACAATCTTTAAACATAGACGGCCAGAAGTAGCCAGCGCGCAATATTTTTTGGGCAGTGGCATACCCAGACATATGACCGCCACACGCTCCAGAGTGACAGTCATTGAGGACCCTTTCAGCTTCCTCATGAGTCAAACAACGTCGAAAAACAGACTCCGTCCCACAACGATAAAGAGTATCTCCAATAATTTTGAATTGTTGGGACTGGAATCGTATTTTTCGACGGTCTGATCGTGAAATATTTGGCCGAAAGGTTTGGGTTTGGAGATAAACGATGATATCCCGGTACCACAGATCTAAAGTGTTGATTAGAAACAAGGATTCGTCCGCAATGAGCTCCTCCGCCACAGTTTCCGTGTCAGCACACGGGAAGTCACACATTAATTCCGCAAAAACGAAAGATTTCTTTGACTTAGAGTTTTCAAATTCCAAGTCGAACTCCTGCAGGATAACAATCCATTTGGAATACTTGCCCCCCAGCAATTGCTTGGTCAAAATATAGATCATAGGGTTGCAATCGGAAATAACTGTAGTTTTACGTAATAGAATGTAATGACGAAAACGTTGGATAGCTTGAACAGCTGCCAATGCCAATTTCTCCACATGTGAGTATTTTAGCTCAATTGGATTTAACGTGCGACTAAGGTAATATATCACATGTTCAATACCGAATTCATTTGCCTGAACTAACACCATTCCGATGGTGGAATAAGAAGCGGCGAGATACAAGAAGTAGTCTTGGTTGTAGTTGGGAGGATGCAACAGCGGTGCATGGGTCAACGCGTGTTTTAGCGCATCAAAAGATTTCTTAGCTATCTCGTCCCAAAAGAATGAAGTATTCTGCTTCAACAATCGGGTAAAACCCTTTGTGATCTCGGCGTAGTTAGGGATGAATCGACGTAAAAAGTTTACTTTCCTTTGCAAACTTTGGAGTTGGCGAAGACTGGAAGGAGGAGGCAATCTGATAATGGCTTCAACCTTCGAGGGATCGACGCGAATGCCAGCTTTCGAAACAACAAACCCCAGTAACCGACCCGTTTCAATACAAAACACACACTTGTGGGGATTCAACCTAATCCAATAATGCCTACACCTCATAAAGATTGCTCTTAAATGGACGAGATGATCAACTCGATGTAATGAATGAGCATGCAAGTCATCGAGATAGGGTTGCACAATGTGCTTAATATCATGAAAAGCGTAAGACATGGCCCGTTGAAAAGTTGCCCCAACGTTCTTGAGCCCAAAAGGTAATTTGCAATAAGCAAATGTCCCCCATGGACAAATGAATGCCGTTTTTGGTTGATTAGCAAGTAGAATATTGATTTGATTGTATCCGGAAAAACCATCCATAAAGGAGAAAATTTCGCTGCCGGCACAATCGTCAATGATTTGATCGATATAGGGAGTAGGGTAATTGTC
>APFE030270837.1:86376-109913 GCA_000404065.3 Pinus taeda | reverse complement strand
ATCGAAAAACAAACCCAACAAGCAAAACTCCTAGGAATTTCACCTAAAACCCTAACACCAATGAAATTAAACCAAGGAAAGCTTTTAACAAGTCACATGCAGGTCTAGGCAGAGGATAACAACTACTAAATCAAAATAAAACTAATTTAAAGAATAAAATTCAAAATTTTCAAAATTTTAGCAGGTACGCAGGTTCAGAGTTTACACAGGTGCGTGTACGCTCTATGTGCAAAGTAAACGTGCGTACAGGTACACACTGTGATAAAAGCACAAACTGCGGACTTCTCCTAAAGTAATGAAAAGCAAAAAACAAACCTAGATCCACTAAATCCACCCAAGTCCACACACAACAAGCCGAAAACAGAAACAAAAAGAGAAGTTTCTCAGGTCAAAGTAAAAACAAGGAAAACAATCAAGTCCTCCTTCGAGTCGCCATTTTGTCACACGGAATATGTTGATCTTGCGGACAAGATAGACCTTCCTAGAATCTAAAGAAGACCTAATGACAAGCAAACCAACCAGACACTATCTTTTTCTAAATATGATTTTATAAATAATGGCAAACAAGTGTGTTTAGGACCTACCTTATGTCCAACGCAAGTTTGGGGATGCCCTCGCTCCTTTGATCCAAGTAAGTTCCTTTGTCGCAAACCTGCAAGCACAAACAAGGCAAACAATTAAATAGCCCCTGAATAACCAGTATTGTAAAACATATTTAACATGAAAGTCAAGGAGTCCATGAAACAAATAACATGAGATACTTGTTGAGAAAAATGAGCTTGATTGTATTAATTCAAAAGAAGAAGAACTTTACAACCTTTTCCTTGACGCTGTACAAGCTCCTCCCAGGGTCCAACAACAAGTCTCCTCTACTTTGACAAGCTTCACTCACTCCCCAATGAAGCCAAAAAGGTATGTGATCTCTCCTCTTAAGCTCAAATAGGAAGTCTTGATTTCACTAGCATTTACCCTCAAAAGTTCAGCTTCTAACCTCTCCAGCCACTAACCCCATGCCTCAATTTATAGTGCAATGGAGGGAAGTTACTAGGTCCTCCTTCAAAGGGATAGAATCCTCCTTCAAAGGGATAGCTCCTCCTAACAAGGGATTAGCTCCTTCTCTTTTGGGATGCATGAACCACCTTGGAGCGAACAATCCATGTCAAAATTCCTTCTAGAATCATCTAGAATTAACCCAAAGTGAGTTTGTTAAGATAAACATTGCACCTTTTGACTTTCACAGGGGTACGCACCCTCCCCTTTACAGACAAAGTGTATAAGTACACAGGTAATATGAACAAAGGGTGCAGTCCCGCAGGTAAAAGTGAGAGAAAGTGTGGAACCAGAGTTACATTTTTTTTTGATGTCTTTCTCTCATTTCCAAAGCTTATTTTGAAGAGCTGAGGTCTGAGACTTGCTTAGGAGGATAGTACAAGTGATGATAGACCCATACTGACTGCAAATAATCAAGGTGACGATATTTTTGTGTAACAATGCTGAAGGTATTGAATCCCTCTGGTTGCTCCTGTAGATCCTTTACTCAACCACTCCATTGAGAATAGTTGTCTTGACATCCATCTAGCGCATCTCCCGCTCCATTTTTGTTGCTAATGCAAGTGTGGTCTTGATAGATGAGTACCTTTCCACTAGGGAAATGACCTCCTCATAATGAATCCCATTAATCTGTGAGAATCCCTTGGCCACAAACCTAGCCTTCTAGTTTTCCACACTACCATTTGCTACATGCTTCAACTTATACAACCACCTAAGACACATAACTAATTTTCCCTCAGGTCTATGTAAAACCTCCCAAAAATCATTATTCATGATGGAGTCATACTCCTCTACCATGGCATCCACCCATAACTGCTGGGAAGTTGCCTCTTCAAAAGAAATTGGCTTAGAATAAATCAATTTTATCACTAGTGCCATATATCCAGTGCATCTATCTGGTGACCTACATTGTCTGTGTGAGGAACTAAGAGGTCCAACATGCTCCTGAGCTTCCTGCACCAATCTGTGAACCAACTTGGTCCTATTCCTCCCTTCTCTGGGAATCACTATGTGGGTGGGTGCCTCCACTCAGCCTGCTCTTTTCTCCTCATCATGTGGTGGCTTCACATCATCCTCTTAGAATGGCTTATTTCCCTTAGGAAAAGACATACTTTGTGCATATGACTTAGGCTTCTCCTTGGGAGCTAGAAGTTCCTCCTCTAGTGATGTGCTCACTTATCACTCTAGAGAACTCCTCATCAAATGTCACATCCCTTCTCAAAACAATCATTTTGAGATAGGGAATGTATCCCACAAAGATCCCCCTCTCTGCAGTGGGCTCTGTTAGCGCTTGAGATTTCACCCTAGGCTGAGGAAGGTAAACCTTCAAGGCTACATCAAACCATTTCACCTCGTAGCTAGCCCTAGGAGGTATGAGAAGGCTCTCTCGGGTCAGATTCGGTAGATCTTTCAATAGGATGAACTGACCCAATTAGGAATAAAGATCTTAGGCTAGTAAATTGATATAGGAAGGTTTGCTTGGGGTTTTTAATTAAATGACGGGGCTTTTCTGGGCTGCATGGGCAAAATCACAGCTTGAACAGAGAAATCTAATGACTACACAGATTATTAACTGAGGCAAGGTAGGCAAACAATTTAACACCAAATCTAGATTTTAAATGGGATGGCAAGACTGGTGAGGAGCTAAGGAGGGCAAATAATACTTTGAATCCTGCTTAAACAAGAGAAAACATTGAATATGAGCAAATTTATAGGAGGAGCATACAATACTATGAATTCCTACCTAAACACTTCATTTGCTCAATTAGATATGATCATGAGGTGAATGAAACATAACAGTTTACATATGAGACAAAGGGAAAAATTATGCTAAATCAACATACCACATGAATCTCAGTAAACAGAGCTGTGAAATTCCATTAAATTCTCTGTCAAAGACTGTACAAGAAAGCTCTGCTACGCGCCAACAGCTCCCAGCACTCAGAAAAATTTTCCTCCCTCTAACTCACTCTTACAAATGAATTTTTTCTAATATAATCAATACATGCTGTTCAGGAAAAACAAATCGACCCAAAATCAACGATTTGTTTTATCATTATTAATAAATAAAATAACAGAAAACAATCAGCTAAACAAAACGCTCCTTCTTCTACTCGAACTGTTGGAAACTGATGAAGCGGTGGCATTGCAGGTGTCAATTCCTTTGCTGAAAATAAACATAAGCAATCGAATCTGTATGCCACTTTGCACATTCTGGATTTTATAACTGCGCCCCAAATCTGGAAATGCGTTAGCCATTTTACCGAAATTAGGAAAAGATTTTGATAATCTGGAGTAAAGATCTCATGAAATCATGACTGAGGATCGAAATTGTCAAATGCGTTTCTCTTGAATTCTTATGATGGCTGACATATGGAGCGCAAATCCTGTTGAATCATTAACTAAAGTCCTTAGTAGAAGATCGAATCCTATTTTGGCTCCGTCTGAATAGCGTGCATGAGCCAGCTGTTGCTACCCAAATCACTGCCGCTGGTATAGGATTGCTCATCAAAACCTTCAGTTAAACATCACAAAGGCAGCACTTATTGTTGACAAGTGTCTGTGGTGTGACATCCTCTGGTCTGCCGGGTGTTATACGAATTGCATTTCTTTAACTTCGGCAATTGGATTGAGAAATAAAATTTCAAAGAATGGTATATCCACTACAGGTCTTGGAATATCTTCTTAAACATCTATTCTTCGAATCTTCTTGTTATCTTTTTTGATCCCCTGAATTACTCTCTTAACTTGGAGACATGTTTCCTTGATATTCGGGCAATATGAAGCATTATGTCATTCTTCAAGATGAGATAATTCAAGCATTGAAACAAGATACTCAGCCCATAACCAGTCAGAAGAGTGATAACAACCCAAAATTTTTCTGGTTTCCAACTACTGTTTCCTTTCAGCATCTTAGTAATCCAACATATTGTCCAATTTTTTCTGCTCGTTGACGAGTTTTCTGTTCCTTAACAAACCTCCTTTTATGTTTGTCCTCCTGGTCATGTGAAGGAGAGTGTGAATGCCTTGAACGAAGTTCAGCTGCCCGACACAATCTTTTCTGCCACAATCTCCGTACGAATGCCTTGATTTCCTCCTCTGCTTCAATGCATAAATTTTCTAGAGCTACATTTACCAACAATGGTCTATCAATTAGCTCATTACTAAATTCAACTTTTGAGACTTCTGGGGTTGGACGTGTGACTCTATATTGTTTCAACATTTCCCCATCTTCAAGACTTGCATACACAGATGTAGCTCCATAAATCATTTGTTCCACGTCGTCCATAGCTTCATGAATTGTCGTTTTTCTTTCAGGTACATTGAGTTTTTCTTGAGTCTTTCCAAATTTTTCTTTGGCAAGCAGTTCTGCCATTTTATGTATTGCTTTTCTTCGTTCTGACTTTGCAGTTGTTTGATCTTTGACCAGGATGCTAGGAAGCACTGATCCTTTCGGTTTTGATGTCCTGGCATGAGAGGCATGCTCCTTTTGGGCAGCAACAGATGCTGGATGTGGTTCACTTAGAAGTTGTATTCTGAGTGTAGGGGTACGAGCTCGAGAACCATCTGCCATCAATTGGACCCAAATTGGTGCCATTCGCTTGTATTCATGTAAAACATTGCCAAACAAATCAAGTATGCTAATACACTGCGATTCATGCCGTAATTTATATTGTTGAAATTGTCTTCCAATGACATTGTTGCTATAGGTATCACAAGCTGTCTCATCCCTATCTAATGGCAATATTACACTACCATTCTTACCCTGTAAATTAACAAATCCTCGAAGATCATACTTGGGCACAAAAACAACAAGACCCCTTTCGAGAATTTCTAATACCAAGGCGTATTTTGCTTCAGCATGTTTCTGTAAGTACATCAAAAGGTGCAACTCACTGCACTGTTTTTGTGCTCTCTTGCTTGCCCTATGGCGTTGATTTAGATGGTCTGCTACCTCTTTCAAGTGATCAGTGCTGACTAGACTATGTCCAAATTTCTCCAAAGAAACATTGCTCTTATCCTTGGACCCCTGGTCAGAAGTGGTGATTGAACATGATTCAACATTTCCTGCCTTTGCCACAACAACACACAAATTTTGTGCCGATTTCTTTCCCATGTTTGTTTTCTTATTATATTTGCCATTTGAAATAAAAACCCGTTTTAATCAACATAGCTTAATATATTCTTAATACCAGCAAATCTGGCATAACAAGATTCTCCTCATGTCAGCAAAATGACAACTACGCGCCAACATTCGCTTTCAGCAGATGATACTTTGACTTGGATTCGCCATTCACCATACCAATTAAATCTTTTTGAAAATCAAACAACTGCTCCTTAAATACCCATTCTTGTGAAGCCATGTCGCGCAGAAACTTCACACACTAATACAGATACCCAATTACCTCCAAAACCTTTTCTAGTCCTGAAACAGTAAGATCTATGCTCACAACAAACATGTATCTTGCAGAACAACGGTCCAATCCTCCATGACCAACGAGATGAGACAAATAATCCTCTGGTTTCTTCAAGTATTCCTTATCAAGACAAGGCAATGACCATGTCATTTCGAGAAAATGAAAATCCCGGACAGCTTGGACCCAAAAGATTTTTCCCATTTCCCAACCATGGCCCATATATAACATGATCTCCAACTGCAAAGGGGAATAATATTACCAGATGCTCTGTTATCGAACTGAAACAAATAACGTTAGCATCAACTGTCGTCTAGTAAATCTATAAAAGGTAAGCATGCATCAAGGACAATTTTCTATGCATCGCCATGTTGTTTCACTTCATCTGTTTCAACTACTATTTCTACCATAATTTCACCCTTATCCTTTTTGCTGCATGTCAGATTTGGAACCCAAGAAGCCGACCCAACAACATTACATGAAATGTTTACAGTTTCAATTCGGTCATCACTTTTGCTGTGGTTTCCAACAAACCCGGATATATTATGTTGACCATGGTATCTAAGATCTCATTTTGATAGGATGAAGAACCACTAGAAACAATACTTTCGTTATTTCTCAGAGCAAAGTGTAATCAAGGCACTTCAAAACAAAGGCCTTTGCAGCACTGTGAGAAGTTGAACTGGATTTAATGGAGGCCTCCAAGAGAAGATAACAACAAGAAGGGCAACATAATATACAGAAATAAATTGCCAAACTTTGGTTGCTGATAATGTTTCAAATTGTGCTTGTGCAGGGCTAGGAGCTTTGAAGTTTGCTGCTGCCTTTTGAAGAGCTAGAGAATAAATTACACAAATTTAAACAACACATTAATGATTTCTTCTTCAAAACAAGGTTTTGAAGAAGAATCAATCTCTGACATGAGACAGAGTCTAACAGGCTCTAACTTCCCCCTGTCATCTTTGGACATGTGAAAATAAACTACGGACCCAAAAATGCGAAGTGGGAGACATCTAGTTTCCTTCCAGTGAAAGCCTCCATAGGTGTAATCATCCAAAGAACTCTGTCAAGACTCCTACTTTGCAAGTACATGTTATTTTTTGTAGAATCGGATGTGTTCTAGCTACGAAATTTGGTGGAGAGGCTAGAATACATGAGATCTCCAAAACCTAGAAATTGTTTCTGGAAATTCCACATATAGATTGCTTAATTATATTATTATATGATTTTTAAATATTTCCTAAGTCTAAACTTAGGGAATATGGCTAATTAATCATAATTAATTAAGTAAAGGTGAGAATTATCTAGAGCCTCACACATATCGACTCCAATATGATCTTGGCCCTTGATTAAGTTTTAATATTGGCCTTTGGTGCTCCAACATAGGATTATAAGAAGAAATCAACGAGAACTTGGAGAATACACCAGAGACACTTGGAGAATTCGATTTTCCAGAGTAGCAGTAGTCAGTTTCCAGAGAGTTCGAGCTTCAACGAGGAAGCAAAGTCAATGAGAGGAAGGGCTAGTGAGTCTGGACGAATTTTTCTAGATCCAGTGAGTGCATTTATAGAGAGGCCGAAATTTCTCTAGGAGGATGCGTAGAGGCAATGTAGAACCTCAAGAAGGCAATTTGATTTGCTAAGAAGGAAGATGTTTTTAGTTCTAAAGGACAAGTAGAGATTCTAGAGTGTCAAAGAGACGTTTTACTAGCTAGTAATAGACAAGACAACTATACTAGTAGTCAGTTCAAGCAATAGTTGTAGGAGGCAACATGAGGTTGACATAGAGCCTGCGCAGGCCCAATTGAACGACTTGATTTTTAGACGCAGTCCAATGTCAGAATTGCCCAAAGTGAGGGTAATTTCCCTCTAGTATTTTTTCCAGTTATTTTCTTTGCAAGATATCCAGATTTTGGCATCTATATTATTGTACTCAGAATATCACTGCTGCATAATAATAAAAACCCTCATTGTTGCACCATTTTTCTCACGTTGGGTTTTTTAGGGGACATTCATCCAAAAATAATAGTGTCATATTTTTATGTGTGTGCTAGATTTTCTCAATTTCTAGCGCTATTTTTCTTCCACAAAATTTATTTGTGAAAATCACAGTGTGAATTATTTGGTATTTGTCATAGCAGATTCCAAATAAATTGTTAAACAAATTAACAATTAGGAGAATAGTTTCCAATTGTTGTGATAGATGAATTTTTCACATGGTATCAGAGCGTGAGTGATCAGTCAAGAAGATTAGAAGTGAAGGAAATAATTTCAATGCCCAGAGGGAGCAGCAAGCCGAAATTATTAGAGGTAGCGCAGTGCTCAGATAGACAGGCCGAATTGTTGGGGAAAGAATTCGATTTTCAGTTGCAGGGTTGTAGAAAAGTTGAGTTTCTTAGGTTAGTGATTCCAGCAGTCAGAGGGAGCAACAACATATCATATTTTTGTTGAGTAGATTCCTTTCTTGGACACAGAGGGTTTTGCAACAACAGAACCAACATCAAGTGGAAGAGAAAAGAACACACAGAGGGAAAAATTCTCTCAGGGAACTATGAGTCTTAGAAGTTCGATTTTTCCAGGAAAATTGGCAATAACAACTAATAGATTTTCACATTCCAGAAGGTAGTGTGAATAGAAGAGCAAAAATCAAGCAAAGGGAAAGAGGGAGTTTTTTACTTTAACAAAGATGGCCACTATGATGCTTAGAGATCAAGATAGGTTGGAGGAGCTTCCAACTACATCATCTGGAACGCTATGATGTCCTTCCTTCTAGATGAATATGGCATGAAAGCCTACATTGATAATGTGGTGGCAGTTCCCCAAGATGTGGATCAACTCAAAGAATACATGAAGGAGATGGAAAGGGTGAAGTGATTGATCTTGGATGGAGTTCGAGATCATATAGTCTCACATTTGGCAGACAAAGGTACAACCATAGAAATGTGGGTAGTTCTCTCCACGCTATATCAAGGTACTTCCAAGCAATGGAAGATGTTCCTGGAAGAAAACCTGAGATGCATAAGGGAGAAGGAATAGACCCTTTCCTCACCAAGATTCAGGAGGTCTGAGATCAACTTGCAGCTGGTGAGGCAATGCCTCAACCCTCAGAGCTAATATAGTTGGCACTAAAAAATGTCTTGTAGGGTTGGCAAGTGTTTTCCAAAGTATATTGGGTATAGACACTTTGGCAAGATGGGACAAGATGTAAGCCAATTTGTAGCAAGAGGATTTGAGGTGAGCTCTATTAAAGAACTCCATCAACAATAATAATAGTAGCAGATCGAAGAGTGTGAAGGAGGAGGAGAATGTGGCCCTTACATCAAAGGGTCCCAGTCAGGGGTAGTGGGAGCAAAAGAAGAAGAAGAAGGACCTATCTAAGGTCAAGTGCTTTAGGTGTGGTGAGTTTTTTACTACAATTTCCATTATCCTCTCAAGAAGAAGGACAAGCAAGAGAAGTAGGACCAGGTGGCAATACATGCTGAGATAGATAGGTTGTCCTCTAGGTTCGAGGAATATTTTGCGATGTTCGTAGATATACCTCCAAGAGTGAGGTGGAGATACTTGGAATTGTAGTCCTAGACATTGCAAAGATTGGGAAGGGTCCATTGAAGTGTCCTCCTCTTAGATCATTACCTGGATATGGGGGTCCACAATATTTAATAGCAGGATGAACCGATGGAAGTTGGTGCAGTCAGTACCAGAGTGACAGTTGGAGACTAGTAGCAATCAGACGTTGAGGAGTGTAGTGTAGAGTGGCATAATGCAGAGTTGAGATTATCACAGAGTCTTTAGTGGATAGTGAAGTATCTAGTAGCAGTCAGAGACTCAGGTGACATATGCATCATACTGAACATAGTTGATTCATTATTTTGGATGCTTCTTAGTTGCAACAACAACATATGACAGGGAGTTGCAGTGCAAATGTAGAGTTGGCAGTAGTATGGCAGTGTTAGAAACAACACAGATGCAGCATCAAAGTTGCATAGTGGTTGGTGGGTAGTAAGGCTAGACATCAACATCATGACAGAGGATGATACCGATATAGAGTGTTGTAGCAGGGTGTGCAACACTAGAACAAAGTTCTCGCTAAGAGGGAGTTTTAGTTTTTGTAGCATCAGATGTGTTCTAGCCACAAAATTTGGTGGAGAGGCCAGAATACATGAGATCCCCAAAACCCATAAATCATTTTGAAAATTCTACCTAAAGATTGCTTAATTAGATTATTAGCTTATTTTTAAATATTTCCCGAGTCTAAACTTAAGGAATTTGGCTAATTAATAAAGTTAAGGTGATAATTCTCTAGAAACTCACACGAATCGACTTTGATATGATCCTACCCCTTGATTAAGTTTTAATCTTGGTCATTGGTGCTCCAATAGAGGATTATAAGAAGAAGTTGATGGTAACTTGGAGAATACATCAGAGACACTTGGAGAATCCGATTTTCAAGAGTAGTAGCAGTCAATTTATGGAGAGTTCTAGCTCAGTGAGGAAGTATAGTCAGTGAGGGGTAGGGACAGTGAGGCTGGAGGATTTTTTCTCGTTCCAGCAAGTTCATTTGTAGATAGGTCGAGATTTCTCTAGGAGGCTGCGTAGAGGTAATGCAGAGCCTCAAGTAGGCAGTTTGATTTGCTAGGAAAGAATACGTTTTTAGTTCCATAGGCTAGGTAGAGGTTCCAGAGTGTCAGAGAGACGTTTTCCTAGCCAACAGCAAGCAGGATGACTAGACTAGTAGTTAGTTCGAGCAATAGTTGAAACATGCAGCATCAAGTTGATGCAAAGCCTACGCATGCCAAATTGGACAACTTGCTTTTCAGAGGAAGTCCACAGCCGGAATTGCCCAAAGTGAGGGTAATTTCCCTCTAGTATTTTTTTCCAGTGTTTTATCTTAAGCATATCCATATTTTGACATCCATATTATTGTACACAGGATATTACTACTGCATAATATGAAAACCCTCATTGTTACACCAATTTTCCGATGTTGTGTTTTTTGACATTTGTCCAAAAATAACAGTGTCATATTTTTATGTGTACTATATTTTCTTATTTTTACGTCGTAAGGCGTTCCCTCTGAGATGAACTCCCCTCCATGCCACCGTGTCTCATTATGGGCCCTTAGATCGATTGTTAGACGATGAAATAATCTCCAGCCATTGGATCATCGATGAAGAATGTGTGAAGAATGTTGTACGTGGTTCAGAATATTGGAATGTCATAGGTCGGAGTTCCAGGACATCCCTTGGGTGCAACACCAATAATTACTACAATGTCGGGGAAGAAGTCGGCAGATGGGTGAGCGAAGCCGAGCACAGTGAAAATCAAGCGGAAATCAAGGGACTGGTGGCCTGCGGAACCGGTGTGGGGGTCTCCATTTTTGCCAACAAGTTCCCAGGAGTCTATTCTGTCACCTGCGATTCCGTGGAGGATGCCCAACACTGCGATTCCATGGAGGATGCCCAGAACTGCAGGCTGATCAACAACTCGAACGTTATACCAGTTGGAGGAATGCACACCATCCTCGAAGAGGGCTTCTGTCTCAAACCCCACTTCACATTTCTTTGACAAGGGAGGGCGATTCAAGATAATGTTTGGTACAACACTCCGCTTGCCCAATAATCAAAATCCCTGTTTCCAATTTAATGCAATTCAAAATCGACCTTTTTAAATTAGCCGACTCATTAGCCGCCTGCCCAATAATCAAAATCCCTGTATTAGCCGACTCATCTTTCATATATGTTACATAGTGAAATTTCCTGTTTGGATGCATAAGTTCTTTGGATTGCAGTGATGATCGACTTTTATTATTGTATTGTCTATGTATCTGTTAAATTTGAAGGTTGCGGTTTTGGGTTTGTCAAAGACGAGCCAGTAAGTGAAGAAGGATTCCTCACTCTTGGCCAAGATGGAAATCTTCAACTAGGAGATGGATTGTCTGTTGAGTCAGGGGAGATGCAAGATTCGGGCAATTCTGTTCTCTACAACTCCGACTTAGACATTGTTTGGCAAAGCTTTGCATCTCCAATAGACACACTACTACCAGGACAAGAATTGACACAATCTTTAAACCTCACCAGCTGGAATTCTTCTACTGATGTATCTAGAGGCCGTTACTTTCTCAAAATAATGCAAGAGCCAGAATCTCTGAAGATATTGAATTACAATATCCCTTATGAATTTTTCAATTATTCATACTGGTCAAGGCCCATGATATACAACGCGACCGGTTCTGCGGTTGCTTTCCTCAATCTATCTAGAAGTTTTAGCATGAGCTTTGGTGAGCCCTCAAAGGAGTCAGTATATATTTATCATAACAAAAATAGTTTGGCTCAGGACGGTCAAGCGTTGAGGCAGATCACTCTCGAACATGATGGCAATTTGAGATTGTACAGATGGGATGCTAATGTCAGTTCCAGCTGGATTGTAGATTGGGTTGCAGTTTCGAATCCCTGTAGTATTGCTGGAATTTTTGGGAATGGTATCTGTCGCCTTGATGCTAAGGGTAACCCACATTGCAGCTGCCCACCTGGATCAAATCCAGTTGATTCAAGTAGACTATTTCTAGGGTGTTTGCCTCTAAATTCTTCACCAGATTGCGTCAACGATATTAATAATGAGTATTCAAGGTACAAGATTGTGACTATTCCACAAACAAATTACTATGGTGGAAGTTCAGTCATTTCAATTACATAAATATTTCTGCAATGTCTGCATGTCGGGGTCTCTGCTTGTCTACATGCTCATGTGTAGCTTATGTATATGGGGTTTCTAACCTGAAACCCTACTGATGGACACTAGGAAACCTTATTTTTGGAGGTTTGCAAAATCCCAATTACACATTTTTCATGAAATTCAGCCTCATTAATAATAGCAGAATGGGATCCTCAAATGGGTGCCCTCTCCGGCATTCGAAATATCAATCCCATCTGAAGATACTTATTTTAGGAACTATTCTTGGTGTTGTATTTCTGGTGTGCGTGTTTATCGTATTTGCCGTAGCAGCATAATTATGATGAAAAATAGACGAAGCTTGGATGCTTCCATTTTTGTTCCTGGGACTCCTGTGAATTTTCCCTTCGTGAATCTGCAGATTGCGACAAACAACTTCAGAGAGAGGCTTGGAACTGGTATGAAAGCCTAACAATTTATCTGCAGAATATAAAGGTTTTGATTTTAAAATTTGTTTTGTACTAATGGGAGACCGCTTTGGCAGGAGGTTTTGGGATTGTATACAAGGGTTCACTCTCAGCCGAAACTTTGATTGCTGTGAAAAGGTTGGAGAGATTGCTGCCACAAGGAGAGAGGGAATTTAAAACAGAGGTGACACCGATTGGTTCCATTCACCATAGGAATTTAGTTCGTCTCTGTGGATATTGCTCCGAGGGATTACAAAGGTGAGTGTTTGTTTGCATTCCTTCTGATTTTTCACATCTTCATCTTAGCAAAGAATAGGACAGAATCCCAGATTACATGTTAAGGTAACAAATCCCTGCTAAAGTGTGTATCACAAAATTACTACTGAAATTTAACTTGTAAATTATTCATTTTAGGCTCCTTGTCCATGAGTTTCTGCCAAATGGATCCCTGGATAGATGGATATTCCGTTCATCTTCGAATGATCCAAGGTTTCTAGATTGGGATACTTGCTACATCATCTCCTTAGCTACAGCTCAAGGAATTACATATTTTCATGAGCAATGCAGAGATAGGATCATACACTGCGACATCAAGCCTGAGAACATCTTGCTGGATGAGAACTTTTGCGCTGTGAATAGTTGTCAGATTTTGGGCTGGCCAAATGGGCTTCAACAACATCTGCATATATGACATGTAGTGATGTTGTAGTTACATTTGGGTAAATATCCATTTCCATCTTTACACCAGCCCTTTCCTTAGGAAAATAAATGTCATTTATAATCAAGACTTCATAAAACTAGCTGCTATCATATTTCAGGTATCTGGCTCCAGAATATTTCATGTATGGCAAGGTTAATGAGAAGACAGACTTGTATTCCTTTGGAGTAGTTCTTCTAGAGCTAATAACTGGAAGAAAACCAATCAATGACAAGAATCCTAAAGGCAAAGAAAGCCTGGTTATGTGGGTAGGGCTCTAGTGTCCTTGCTTGTTTTGTATTTGACAATTTTGAATTCTTTTGGTTTCGTTGTCTTGGTTCAGAATCTTAATCTCTTGTAAATTTCAAAATTTAGGCAAGGCCATTACTGGCAGCTGGCTTTGTAAAAGAACTTGCAGATCCACTTTTGAAAGATGCTTATGACATGAGCAAGATGAAGAGAATGGTCATTGGTGAAGCATGTTGTCCAAGGCAGGCAGCTCAGTTTTGACCTCGAATGAACAGAGTAATTACTCTTATTCTCTTTCATTGCGTATATATGTTTCAGTTTCTGACTTATGTCAAATTTAGTTGCTTGAAGACATTTCCTTTCCTACGAGGAGTTAGTGCTAGAATTGTTTTTGCCCATAACGAAGAAATTGTTTCATTAATTGGTTACTGTGTTGACGAGGAGGAGTACTTTTTGTTCTACAACTTGTTACTGAGAGGAAGTCTCGAAGAAACTCTTTATGGTATGTAGTATGCCAATTTTCATGCATTTATCATGTTACGTCCTTGGAGATTTTTATTATTTCTTAGTGTTAAGTGTTGTTCCTAGTTCTCAGAAAAAAGTTGGGTTACAGGAGGAAAGGACAAGCCACAGGCTCATTGGAAAGGTAGGCTGAAAGTGGCCATTGGAATTGCTAGGGTTACAGGAGGAAAGGACAAGCCACAAGCTCATTGGAAAGGTAGGCTGAAAGTGGCCATTGGAATTGCTGAAGCTTTGACTTATCTGCATGAAGGTTGTTCTCATCCTATCATCCATAGAGATGTGAAATCATTTTATATTTTGCTTTTTGAAAACTTCGAACCTCAAGTATCTTGATCTTTGTGAGCGAAACAAGTTCTCAAGCTTTTTTTGAATTGTTTGTATTTTTTGGTTGGAGATGTTATAATAAGATTTGCTTGATCATTAACTAGCAAATCATATTTTGATGGATCATTAACTAAAGATATTATGTGAATAGTTGTCAGATTTTAGGCTGGCCAAATGGGCTTCAACAACATCTTGCATATATGACATGTAGTGATGTTGTAGGTACATTTGGGTAAATATCCATTTCTTTCTTTACACTAGCTCTTTCCTTAGGAAAATAAATGTCATTTATAATCAATACTTCATAAAACTAGCTGCTATCATATTTCAGGTACCTGGCTCCAGAATATTTCATGTATGGCAAGGTTAATGAGAAGACGGACGTGTATTCCTTTGGAGTAGTTCTTCTAGAGCTAATAACTGGAAGAAAACCAATCAATGACAAGAATCCTAAAGGCCAAGAAAGCCTAGTTATATGGGTAGGGCTCTAGTGTCCTTGTTTTGTATTTGATAATTTTGGATTCTTTTGGTTCCTTTGTCTTGGTTCAAAATCTTAATCTCTTGTAAATTTCAAAATTTAGGCAAGGCCATTACTGGCAGCTGGTTCTATAAAAGAACTTGCAAATCCACTTTTGGAAGATGCTTATGACATGAGCAAGATGAAGAGAATGGTCATTGGTGCAGCATGCTATCTGAGACAAGCAGCTCAATTTTGACCTCGAATGAACAGATCAATTACTCTTATTCTCTTTAGTTGCGTATATATGTTTCAGTTTCTGATCTTATGTCATTTTTGTTGCTTGAAGACGTTTCCTTTCTTGTGAGGATTTAGTGCTAGAATTGTTTTTGCCCATAACGATGAATGGCACATGAAATATCGAGGAGATGTCATAGCCAAAAAGTTTCCAAAAACAACAAGACCTATTTAATGCAATGGACATTGGGTATTAGCTCTTTACCCTTCACCTACTAATTTTCATCTTCAATGATTCTTTATATGTCATAATGCTTCTTGAATTTATGCCTTACGGCGTTTCTTTTGCAACCTCTAGTGCAAATGCTAGTTTAACACTATTTTTCTTCCATAGTATTTCTTTGTGAAAATCACAGTGTGAATTATTTGATATTTGTCATAGAAGACTGCAAATAAATTAATAATTAGGAAAATAATTTCCAGTTGTTGTGATAGATTAAATTTTCATAGTACACAACTACGTTGAATGCCTCTGTCTACAAGGATAAGGGAAACCCCTGTTCATGCAACATGGTTCTAGTAGCCCCAACAATAATCTTATTCTTCCTCTCTACAACCCTATTTTGCTGAGGGTTATGGGGTGCAATCAACTCTCTCTTAATGCCCTCCTTGGAATACAAATATCTGAAGGCATTTGAGACATACTCTACTCCATTATCACTCCTCGAGGACTTGATTTTATTCCCAGTCTCATTTTCCACTAAGGCCTTGAATTCCACAAACTTGGAATAGAATTCATATTTCTTTTCATGAAATAACTACAACATTTATGAGAAAAATCATCAATGAAGATCACATAATATCTATATTTGGCGATGGAACTTGTGGAGAAGGGGCCACAAACATCAGAATGAAATCTCTCTAGAATAGCTCCAACTCTTCTAATATTTGGCATAAATCACATTAATCAAGGGTGCATTATGGTAGCCCACGGGGGCTTCACTGGGGGAGCAATACCATACCACATGGGTTCATATTGGGGGATATTTATTAAGGGAAAAATGACATAATATATTGGGGGATATATAGGGGGTAGAGGGTTTTTATATTGGAAGGTATAAAAAATGGAGGCCAAAGTTAATGAAAAAATATAAAGGGGTATAAAAAATGTTAATAAAAAATGGATACTGACAATATCTAGTGAAAGTAGGGGTATTTAAATTGGGAAAGTGTATTGGGTTCGTATTGGTAGGGGGTCAAATAATGTGATTTTTAGAAGTATTTTCCAATATGTAGTCAAATTAAGGGTATTGTTTAATATGCCACAAACAAACATGATACATCAGAGGTTCATTGAGTGAAGCCCTCGTGTGGCAGCCCAGTGGTAATCTGCTAGAGTATTTTTTAAGCTCCATGATGTAGGTGTCCCATGCACCTATGCCAGAGCTCTCCAACATTTTGGCCCTAAACAAAATTTGTGTTGCTACTCAAGGTTGCACATGAATCAACCTCCAATTTGTAGAGGTTCTTGATCATAACACCAATCTGCCTGACTTGCCCTTAAGCATAATGCTTGAGGTAGGCCTTCCCTTTGTTGAATACTGCATCATACCCTTTGTCTTCAAGGATTGTTACTGTGACAAGGTTTTTCTTCAATCTTGGGACATACATCAATTCTTGAGATTGAGAAGGGAACTAGACTCCCTCTTAAAGCTTATTGTGCCAACTTCTTTGGTCATATATCTGTCATCATCTTCAAGCTCAATATGGAGTTTCATATATTTCGCCTCTAATCTATTGAAGAATTCTTATTCGCTATCATGTGGAATGAAGCTCCTAAGTCAATATACTACACACTATCTCGATTTGAGGTTGCCATGCAAGAAATTAGGGAGAAATCCAATTTGAATTAAGAAGAGAGTGCTTCTCCTCCTGTTATTATTGAAACATGCTTGTTGGATTTCTTGTTTAGACTTTTGTAGGACAATTCCCATATTCATGACAATGAAAACACCTAACCTTGCTAAGATCCTTCTTTTTCTTGCCTCCATTATGACTAGATTTGATCTTGCGTTGGGCCTTCCTTCCCTTGGATTTCTTCCCTTTTCCATCTAGTGCAAAGTTATCCTCATCATCAGTCCTTGTTGATGCCCCATCCCTTGTATTCCTCCTTACCTCTTCCTTCACGATATCTGACCACAGTCTCTCCTAATCATGGACCTGATCTTTTCCATTCACTACATCCTAGAAACTTTACCAAGACTTTGGCAGCCCAAGAAGAGCAAGGTTCATAAGATCTGTTGGTGGAATTGTGTTGCCAACACCTCCAAGTTCATGCCTCACTTGAGCAAACTTGGATAGATGTACAACAATGGTCTCATTCTTTCCCATTCGAATGTTCCTGTAGTGCACATGCTCAATATTTGATAGAATTATATATTTTATTTTTTGATTGAAAATTGATGATTAAAATGAAGGAAGGCTTTGGCTTTAAAGATATCCCAAGAGCCATTACATGAGGGGGCATGATATTTGATCGCCCCCCTTAGTTTTAAACATTAGAGGAAATTTTAGCCTAAAAGTTCCCATGAAATTTTCACATAATTTCCATGTCATAATATGTAAACCAATCAAAATCCTTTAAATTTAAAAAGAGGTACATGTAAATATTTTGGAGGGAAAAGAAGAAAAACTAATTTTTTTAATTGTATTTTTTACTTATCTCCTTATAGGTTTACTCAACCTCTTGCAGCCACCAAGTAGCTCGATGTGCCATTATCTCCGTCACCTGAGGCAGCCATGTGGTCCTCACCCATTTTTTATGATTGTATGTTTGAAGGTGTGCCTCCTAACCTCGAAGGTATGGATTTTTATGGGTATAGTTGAGTAATTTTCCTTACTTGTCATGGACACTTTTGGGCATGGATTAGTGGGGGGATTCAGCGGGAAGAGTGGGTTAGGTTTGTACTCTTGTCTCCACTATCCAATTTTGTGATTAGCCTTGCATCTTAGTCTTGTGGGATCGCCTTTATTGGCCATGAGATTTAGGGTTGACACTATATGGAAAATCCTGATTTTAGTTGCATTTTCCTACTTCCCGAGACCATATACATCACCCCCTTCCACTCATTTTAGCCCCATTCATCTCTTTTCCCATCCGGGTCCACATGTCCATTGGGGCCACATAGGGTTAGCTTCCCCCACCCCTTGTCCACATCTTGGGTCAAATATATAACAATGCACTATTGATTTGGGGTAGAATCACATGTGCTTTAGCCATGAAAATTGGTGGAGAGGCTAAATAACATGAGATCTCCAAGACCTAGAAAGGGTTTGGGCAGATTCTAACCAGTTTGGAAGATATTAAAATAATTAATATTTTTAATGGAGTTACTAAGTATAAACTTAGGAAAAATAAAATATTAATGGGTATTAATATAAACTGGGTTAGAATGTTCCAAAATTCATGGATAAATCCAAATCTAATCTTAGCCATTGATTAGAGATTTAATCTTGGCCGTTGAAGGACCAATGAGAAAAGTATAAGAGGAGGCTTGAGGGTCAGTTGGAGAACACACCAGAGTGATTAGTCATTGATTTTGCTCAAGCGGGGTTACTAAGAAAAGTTGAATCATTGATTATCAATGAGGGGAAGTGAGTACAAGGAAGAGAGATTGGGACAATACTGAGAGTCCAACACAGAAGCCAAGACAACGAGAGTAGCAACTAGTCCAGGCTATGCAAAGCCCAACAGAGGCAACGCAGAGCCCAAAGAGACTACATCATCCATGCAGAGGGTAGAGGGAGTGACGCAGAGGCTACCAGAGGCTGCACAGTGCCTCAAAAGGCTGACACGGAGGGTCCTGGGGCTGACGTAGGTCAATAGGAGGCTGACACAATGGCCAAAAGGGCCAGCGCTGAGCTTTAGTTATGCAGTAGAGGGTTTCATGGGATAGGTTTTCCAAATACCTATTTCCAAATATAGAGGTACTGTCGTCGTGTATTTTTCTCTATTGCGTTAGCTGGTTTAGGCACCCAGTTGTACTCAAATAGACTGCATAATAATAAAACCCTCTGAATAGCTGCACTGATTTTCCCGCATTAGGTTTTTCTGGGGACATTGGTCCAAAAATAACAGTGTCACTTGTGTGCTTGTTTTCTTTTAGTTGATGATCTGTAGATTTTGTGACTGTATTGTGTTTATTTTGGTATTTAACTATGTTAAATAACTTGTAAGAATTTAGACAAGTAGGAGAAATAAATAAACATAATACAAAATCATTTTCTAACGGATAGACTTACAAAATTCAACATGGTATCAGAGCGTGGTTGTAGATCACATGATAAAGGCATTAACTTAGTAGAGCATTTGTAGCAGATTTAGCTATCTCGAGTGACTGAGTTGATCCATCCAAAATGCGACAGAGGAAGGAGTGACACAAAGGGATTGCATCACCAGTCTGAGCCAGAGAGAGGCCTGATGTAGTTGGTTGAGGGAGTTGATTTGCTATTTCTGGGATTGCACAGAGCCAAGTGCCTCAATGGTTCAGTTATTAGGGCATAGTGTTGGGTTGTGTTATATTATTTGCATGACTAGCCCACGTAGTTAACTGGGGGGTTAGAAGGGGGGCAGAGCCCCCCCTTCGTTGCGTCGATTACATAATGGGGGGAGTCACAGGGGGTTTGAGGGGTGTAGATAACCCCACTCTATGTGGTCTAGGGTAGCGTCCCAGATTTTTTTTTTTGACCCTATATTAGGTTGGGCGAACCTACCTATGGTTTTGTGCATGATTTTTCGCACATGGTTTTGGATGCCATGGTTTTAGTTCCATGGTTTTGGACGCCATGGTTTTTGGTCCATGGTATTGGAGGCTTCGGCATGTATAAATATGTATTGTAACATTGAAATGAAAATAATGAAAAATCAAGCTGGTAGTCCGGGTTTTGGGATCCAGGGGAAAATCTCTGTGTATATGTGTTTTATGTGTTATGCTCTAGCATTGTTTATTTTCTGTGTCTTAGAATTGTATGTAGGTAATTTATGTACAAGGTTAAAACCTACATTTGGTATCACAACTATTTTGGCTTCAAGGGGACGCCTTTGTTGTTGAGGGGTTTCACTCGGGCTTGTGGTAGACCCTGTTCAGTGGGAGATCTGTAGGATCGATTCTAGTGGTGAAAGAATATGGCGAGTAGTGGAAAGATGGAGATCGAGAAATTTAATGGTCAGAGTTTTGAGTTATGGAAACTCAAGATGGAGGATCTATTGGTGGATAAAGATCAGTGGATCGTGGTAGATCCGAGTGCTAAACCAGTGGGAGTGTTTGATGAAGTTTGGAAGAAGTTGGATTAGAAGGCTAGGAGCATAATACGATTGTGTGTCTCGAATTTAGTATTGCTGAATGTATCAAGGGAAGCTACGACAAAGTATTTGTGGGACAAGTTAGGGACTTTGTACCAATCTAAGTCTCTGGTGAATAGAGTGTTCCTATAGAAAAAGCTGTCTAACCTGAGAATGAAAGATGGAGACTCTGTGACAAAACATCTGAATGCATTTAATATTGTGGTAAGTCAGTTATTATCTGTTGATATTAAAATTTCAGATGAAGATAAGTGCATCAGTTTCTGTTCTCCACCAGATTCGTGGGATAGTTTGGTTATTGTAATAGGTAGTAATGCAACTGTCTTGCAGTTTGATGAAATAGTATCATCCTTGTTGGCGAAGGAGATGAGATGGAAAAATATGGAGAGCCATAATAGTGATGCCTTGTCTGTACAAGGATGGTCCCAGAACATAAACAAAAATAAGTCATCAAGTGGGAGATCTAAATCTAGAGGTAGATCTAAATCTCCATGAAAACCTGTAAAGGTGGTCTGCTGGAAATGTGGAAAAGAAGGGCACTATGAAAGGGACTGTAAATCTAAAGCTCCTGATAAAGGAAAGGGATCTGATGATGCTCCTTCTAAAAAGGTGAAAACCACCTCAGATGAAGGTGGGGATGTGTACTTGGCTTCTTCAAGTACACATGTAGATCATGAGGCATGGTTGATTGACTCAGGTGCATCCTTTCACTTCACTCTCCATAGAGAGCGGTTCTGCAAGTATGAGAAATATGATGGTGGTGATGTCTTTTTGGGGGGTGATAGGAAGGCTAGAATTATTGGTCATGGAAAATTCAAGTTGAATTTGCAAGGTGGAAGGGTTAGAACACTTTTGGGTTTTCTGCATATTCCTGCATTAGCTAGAAATTTGATTTTTGTAAGCAAGTTGGCTTATGCAGGTGTAAAAATAGTGTTCGAGAAGGATACCTGCAAGATGGTTCGGGAGGCACTGATATTGATGAGGGAGTTTGAATTGGAGCTCTGTACAAGCTGCAAGGTAGCACTGTTGTTGATGGGTACAACAGTTCTGTGGTTCCTGAAAGTGGAGCAGAAAATCTAGTGGTCTCTAGAGAGAAGACCATGTTGTGGCATCAAAGGCTTGGACATATTGGAGATATGAGTCTTTGAATACTTCATGGTAATGGTATGGTAGAAGGTATGAGTAATAACTCTCTGGATTTTGATTTATGTGAAAATTGTGTATATGGGAAGCAGAATCGGGTGAGTTTCCCCTCTGGTGGTAAGAGGGTGAAATAGATATTAGAGCTTGTGCATAGTGATGTGTTTGGACTTGTGAAGGTTCCATCACTAGGTAAGTCTGTTTACTATGTATCATTTATAGATGACTTCTCAAGGAATACATGGATATATTTCTTAAGAAGAAATCTAAAGTCTTTGATAGGTTTAAAGAATTTAAGGCTCTGGTGGAAAACCAAACAGAGAAGAAGATAAAGGTGTTGAGGATAGATAACGGTGGAGAGTTTTGTAGTAATGTGAATAATTCTATAAGAAATGTGGTATAGCACAGCAGAAGACTACTCCATATACATCTCAGCAAATGGAGTTGCAGAAAGAATGAACAATATGTTGATGGAAAGGGTAAGAAGCATGCTCAGTGATGTTGGGTTAGGACAGGAATTCTGGGTAGAGGTAGTGGAGATAGCATGTTACCTGGTCAATAGATCACCTTCATCAGCGTTGGAGGATAAGAGTCCACAAGAGGTATTGATTGGTAAGAAACCCTCTCTTTCACATCTGAGGATGCATATGTACATGTTCTAAAGGAGAAATGAACCAAGTTGGATAGTAAATCTGAAAAGTGCATATTTATTGGGTATAAGGATGGTTTAAAGGGTTATAAGCTTTGGAACCCAATAACAAGGAATGTTGTGTACAACCGATATGTGGTGTTCAAAGAGGTGAAAGATGTTATTAAACATGAAGTCCAACAAAAGGAACTTGAGAAGATAGAGTTTGAGGTAAAAGAGGAAGAATCAGACTCTACAATAGAGGAGGAATTAGAAGAGAAGAGCCACAAACTCTGGGTGTGAGAAGATCAGTTCGAGAAAGAAGGCAGCCAGAAAGGTATAGTCCATTTGCTTTCTTTCAAGTTTTGCTTTATTTATCACTGATGATGATCCCAGAACTATGAAGGAATTAATAGATTTAGAGGATGGAAAACTTTGGAAAGAGGCCATGGTTGATGAAATGGCATCTTTGCACAAAAATGAGGCTTGGGATCTGGTGGAGTTGCCTGCTGGAAGGAAACCCATTGGTAGCAAATGGGTGTTCAAGAAGAAAACAAATGCTGAAGGAAAGGTGGAGAAATACAAAGGTCGGTTGGTAGCAAAAGGTTATTCCCACGTGTCAGGAATTGATTTTGGTGATATTTTTTCTCCTGTTGCCAAGGTAACTTCTATTAGATTACTTTTATATGTTGCTATTGCTTTTGATTTTGAGGTAGAACAGATGGATGTGAAGACAACATTTCTTTGTAGGTTTTAACCCCATACAGAAATTACCTGCATACGAATTCTAAAACATAGAAAAATAAACAATGCAAGAGCATAACACACAAAACACATATACACAGAGGATTTCCCACTGGATCCCAAAACCGAGACTACCGGCTTGATTTTTCATTATGTTCCTTTCAATGTTACAATACATATGTATACATGCCGAGACATCCAATACCATGGACCAAAAACCATCGTATCCAAAAAACATGTGTGAAAATCATGCACAAAACCATAGGTGGGTCTACCCAACCTAAAATAGGGACCCCATAAAGTGGGGTTACAGGTGTCCTTCAAACCCCCTGTTAACTACATGGAAAGAATATAACACAACCCAACATTCTCCCACTTGTTGTTTTCTTTCCACAGGGGGCCACAAGAGAGCTTAGTTGTTTTCCTAGCCCTGAAATGCCCATTGTCTCTCTACACCAAGAGAAATTCTCAGAGCTCACAAATTTTGTCAATGCATCTACAGTATTCTTCAAAGTGTCCAACTTTACCAGCAACACCTTTTTGTCTTCTATCATATCCCTCACAAAGTGATATTGAA
>APFE030270837.1:14005-86356 GCA_000404065.3 Pinus taeda | reverse complement strand
TGATAAAATTACCTCCCATTTTCCCTATGTACCATGGGGATTTGCCCATTTATTATACATGTAAATTTAGGGTGGTTCTTTAAATTTTCCCTGGCTCCGCCCCCCCTCTAACCCCCTGGTTAACTATGTGGGCTAGTCGCGGAAGGAATATAACACAACCTAACATTCTCCCACTTGTTGTTTTCTTTCCACAGGGGGGCACAAGAGAGCTTAGTCATTTTTCCAGCCCTGAAATGCCCATTGTCTCTCTACACCAAGAGAAATTCTCAGAGCTCACAGATTTTGTTAATGCATCTGCGGTATTCTTCAAAGTGTCCACCTTTACCAGCAACACCTTTTTGTCTTCTATCATATCCCTCACAAAGCGATACTAAACATCAATGTGTTTTGTCTTTGAATGATAAGCAGGGTTCTTTCCCAAAAAAATTGCACTTTGGCTGTCACAGTCTATCCTTCTAGCTCTCTGTACTAACCCCATACTTGAACACAATCTCTGCAACCAAACTGCTTCCTTGCTTGCATGAGTGGCTGCCATGTATTCTGCCTCTGTAGTTGATAGTGTCACTACAAATTGTTTCTTACTCATCCAACTGACTGCACCTTCAAATAGGTTAAACACATACCCACTTGTATATCTTCTCTGATCCAGATCTCTAGCCCAGTCTGCATCAACAAAGCCATGAATATCCAACACTCTGTCCAATCCTAGTCTTGGTAGCACAAACCATAATCACTAGTGCCGCGCAAATACCTAAAAACCCGCTTCACTGTTGTCCAATGCTCCTTTCCTGGTTTTGACATAAACCTGCTCAATACTCCCACTGCATGTGCAATGTTTGGTCTAGTATAGACCATTGCATACATCAACCTACCAACTACACTTTCATATGGAACACGGGACATATCCTTTTCCTCTTCTTGTGTCTTGGGACACTATTCAACAAATAACTTTACACCTACAAGAATAGGAACCTTCACCGGTTTACTATCCTACATATTAAACCTTTGCAATATTGTCTCAACATACTTCCTCTAGTTTAACCAGAGCTTCCTCTTTTCCTAATCTCTTTTAATTTCCATGCCCAAAATATAGTTTGCAGCACCAAGATCTTTCATGTTGAATTTGGAGGACAATTGTGTCTTCAAATCCTGGATAATTTCTTTGTCATTTCCAACCAGCAACATATCATCCACATATAAGACCAGATAAATAACGTGGTCACCAATTATTTAAAATACACAGAGTGACCTGCTTTGCTTCTGGTGAAGCCAAGTCCCCGTATAAATGTATTGAATTTCTGATACCACATCCTTGGTGACTCTTTTAACCCATACAAAGATTTCTTTAACTTGCATACCAATTCTTTCTTACCCTTCATCACAAAGCCTTCAGGTTGCTTCATGTAGATTTCCTCTTCCAGATCCTGTGAAGAAATGTTGTCTTCACATCCATCTGTTCTACCTCAAAATCAAAAGCAGCAACAACAAATAAAAGTAATCTAATAGAAGTTACCTTGGCAACAGGAGAAAAAATATCACCAAGATCAATTCTCGGCACCTGGGAATAACCTTTTGCTACCAACCGAGCTTTGTATTTCTCCACTTTTCCTTTTGCATTTGTCTTCTTTTTGAACACCCATTTGCTACCAATTGGTTTAGTTCTAGCCGGCAACTCCACTAGATCCCAAGCCTCATTTTTGTACAAAGATGCCATTTCATCAACCATGGCCTCTTTCCAAAGTTTTACATCCTCTGAATCTACTGCTTCCTTCATAGTTCTGGGATCATCGTCAGTAATAGATAAAGAAAAATTTGAACAGAAAGCAGATGGACTAAAACTTTATAGCTGCCTTCTTTCTCAAACTGATCTTCTTACACCCAGAGTTTGTTGCTCTTCAACTTCTGATTCCTCCTCTATTGTAGAGTTTGATTCTTCCTCCTTTAGCTCAAACTCTATCTTCTCAGGTTCCTTTCGTTGGACTTCATGTTTAATAACATCTTTCACCTCTTTGAATACCACATCTCGGTTGTACACAACCTTGCATGTGACTGGGTTCCAAAGTTTATAACTCTTTAAACCATCCTTTTACCCAATAAATATGCACTTTTCATATTTACTATCCAACTTGGTTTGTTTCTCCTTTGGAACATGTACATATGCATCACATCCAAATACCCTCAGATGTGAAAGAGAGGGTTTCTTACCAGTCCATACCTCTTGTGGAGTCTTATCCTCCAATGTTGATAAAGGTGACCTGTTGACCAGGTAACATGCAGTATCCACTGCCTCTGCCCATAATTCCTGTCGTAACCCGGCTCCACTGAGCATGCTTCTTGCCCTTTCCATCAATGTCTTATTCATTCTTTTTGCAACTCCATTTTGCTGAGATGTATATGGAGTAGTATTCTACCATGTTATACCACACTTCTTACAAAATTCTTCAAATTCCTTATTGTAAAACTCTCCACCATTATCTGTCCTCAGCACCTTTATCTTCTTCTCTGTCTGGTTTTCCGCCAGAGCCTTAAATTATTTAAACCTGTCAAAGACTTCAGATTTCTTATTAAGGAAATATATTCATGTCTTCCTTGAGAAGTCATCTATAAATGATACATAGTACACAAACTTACCCAGTGATGGAACCTTCGCAGGTCCAAACACATCACTGTGCACAAGTTCTAATATCTGTTTCGCCCTCTTACTACTACAGGGGAACCTCACCCGATTTTGCTTCCCATATACACAATTTTCACAAAAATCAAAATTCAGAGAGAAATTACTCATACCTTCTACCATACCTTTATCATGAAGTATTCGAAGGCCCTTCTCTCCAATATGTCCAAGCCTTTGATGCCACAACACAGTCCTCTCTCTAGAGACAACTAGATCTTCTGCTCCATTTTTAGGAACCACAGAACTATTACCCATCAGCAACAGTGCTACCTTGCATCTTATACAGAGTTTCAGTATGAACTCCCCGCATCAATACCAGTGCTTCTTGAACCATTTTGCAGGTATCCTTCTCGAACACTGTTTTTACACCTGCATCATCCAACTTGCTTACAGAAATCAGATTTCTAGCCAATGCAGGAATATGTAGAACACCCTGAAGTGTTCTAACCCTTCCACCTTGCAACTTCAACTTTACTTTTCCATAACCAATCATTCTAGCCTTCCTATCATCCCCCAAGAAGACATCACCACCATCATATTTCTCATTATTGCAGAACCACTTTCTATGGGGAGTGAAGTGAAAGGATGCACCTGAGTCAATCAACCATGCCTCGTGATCTACATGTATACTTGAAGAAGCCAAGTACACATCCCCACCTTCATCTGAGTTGGTTTGAACCTCTGTTGAAGGAGCCTCATCAGATCCCTTTCCTTTGTCAGGAGCTTTAGATTTACAGTCCCTTTTGTAGTGCCCTTCCTTTCAACATTTCCAGCACACCACCTTTATAGGTTTTCCTGGAGAGTTAGATCTCCCACTCGATGACTTATTTTTTTTTATGTTCTGGGACCATCCTTGTACAGAAAAGGAATCATCATTCTAGCTCTCCATATTTTTCCGTCTCATCTCCTCCATCAGCAAGGATGAGACTATTTAATCAAAATGCAAGGCAGTTGCATTGCTACCTATTGCAATAACTAGACTATCCCATGAATCTGGTAGAGAACACAACAAACTAATGCACTTATCTTCATCTGAAATTTTAATATCAACAGATGTTAACTGACTTACAACAGTATTAAATGCATTTATATGCTTTGTCACTGAGTCCATCTTTCATCCTCAGGTTATATAGCTTTTTTCGCAGGAACAGTTTATTCACCAGAGACTTAGATTGGTACAAAGTCCCTAACTTGTCCCATAAAGCCTTCACCGTAGCTTCCCCTAACAAATTCAACAATACTGAGTCTGAGACACACAATCGTATTGTGCTCTTTGCCTTCTGCTCCAACTTCTTCCATTCTTCATCGGACACTCGCGTTGGTTTAGTACCCAAATCTACTCGTTCCACTGATGTTTATCCACCAACAGATCCTCCATCTTGAGTTTCCAAAACTCAAAACTCTAATCATTAAATTTCTTGATCTCTATCTTTTCATTGCTCGCCATCTTCTTTCACCACCAGAATCAATCTCGCAGATCTCCCACTGAACAGGATCTACCACAGGCCCGAGCGCAACCCCTCAGCAACAAAGGCGTCCCCTTGAAGCCAAAACGACTCTGATACCAAATGTAAGTTTTAACCCCATACAGAAATTACCTGCATACGAATTCTAAAACATAGAAAAATAAACAATGAGAGAGCATAACACACAAAACACATATACACAGAGATTTTCTCACTGGATCCCAAAACCGAAACTACTAGCTTGATTTTTCATTATGTTCCTTTCAATGTTACAATACATATTTATACATGCTGAAGCATCCAATACCATGGACCGAAAACCATCGCATCCAAAAAACATGTGCTAAAATCATGCACAAAACCATAGGTGGTTCCGCCCAACCTAACATAGGGACCCCATAAAGTGGGGTTACGGGTGCCCTTCAAACCCCCTGTTAACTACGTGGAAAGAATATAACACAACCCAACATTCTTCACGGGGATCTGGAAGAGGAGATCTACATGAAGCAACCTGAAGGCTTTGTAGTGAAGGGTAAGAAAGAACTGGTATGCAAGTTAAAGAAGTCTATGTATGGGTTAAAATAGTCACCAAGGATGTGATATTAAAAATTTGATACATTTATACGGGGACTTGGCTTCACCAGAAGAAAAGCATATCACTGTGTGTATTATAAATTAATTGGTGATCATGTTATTTATCTGGTCTTGTATGTGGATGATATGTTGTTGGTTGTGTTGCACAAAAAAGTGTTACCTTGACATTCTTGAATCTGTGTGAGTCCATTACCACTCATACTTTCCTCCTTTGCAAGTCTTGAGCCTCAATTCCTCATATCAAGCCTTGAAAATAAGAGAAAGCCCTCAAAAGCCTCTAAAACTCTGGTTCTGCACTTTCTCTTAGCATTACGTGCAGTCTCGCACCTAAAGGTCATGTACCTTGCACACCTGACCATTCTATCTCTATGTTATGGGTGCGGACCCCTATAAAAGTAAAAAAAGGCACAAGTATATTCTTAAAAACTCACTTTGAGTCATTTCTATAAGCTTTTGGAAGGAATCTTGAGGTGGCAAGTTCGCTACCTTAAGGTTCATGCATCCCATACCTTAAGGAGCTAACCCCTTGATGTGAGGAGCTTATCCCTTTGAAGGAGGAATCTATCCCTTCATAGGTGGAACTGTAACCTCCTTCCTCTACACTATAAAATGAAGCATTGGGCTGGTTATTGGGGAGGTTGAAAGCTGAATATTTTTGAGGTGAAATGCTGCTAGAACTTAGTCTTCCTAATTGAGCTTTTATGAGGGGAGATTACATACCTCTTTTATCTCATTTGGAAGAGTGTAAGGCTTGTCAAAGTAAAGGAGATTCCTGTTTGGGACCCTGGGAAGAGCTTGTTCAACATCAAGGCTGAAAAGGTTGTAAGGTTCTTCTACTTCAAAGTTAATACAAACAAGTTTGTTTTTCTCAATAAGCTGTGTTTTATGTATTATTTTATGGATTCCTTTATCACCATAATGAACATGATTTATGCTATTAGCTATGCAGGTGTTATTTGATGTGTGCTTGTTTGTGATTGCAGGTTCTCAAAAGGAACTTTTTCGAATAGTTGAAGGATGGCTGCTACAAAACTAGTGTTGGACTTAAGGTAGGGTCTAAACACCTCTATAGTTTTTGTTTATGAATCATATATGTTTAGAGAAAGATAGATTTGCTTGTCCTGCTTGTTTCTAGATATCTTTTGATACTAGGGAGATCGACCTTGTCCACAAGATCGATTTATCCAGCCAACAAATTGGTGACTTCGCTCGGGAACTGAATTTGGTTTTTGGTTTTTCTTTGTCTTTGACTTGAGAAACTTGTTCTTGTTTCTGGTTTTTTCTTGATGTGTGTGGGATTGGGTAGTTTTTAGGATCTAGATTATTTATTTTTTTATTCAAATTTTTCGTAGGACCACGCTTTCTTTTTACAGACAGTGCAGGCATCTCTGCACTTTTCATTTAGTACACATAGCGGTACCGCATCTGGTTCTTCTGGAAGCCTGCGGACTCTGTGAAATTTTTTGAAAAACCTAAAATGTTTTCTTCTAGTTAAGTTTAGCTTTCATTTACAACTTTTAGTCTCTACCCAGATCTACATGTGTTTTTTCAAAAATCTCTTGTGAATAAGTTCCATTCGTATTTTTGTTTTAGATGATTTTCTAGAAGTTTTGCATGCCTGGATTGGTTTTCACTTGGTCTCTGTAGTGACTCAAAGATTAGAAGCATAAGAAACCTTAGATTAACCTGGTGTCTTTTTGCCTTCTTGATGAGTCTGACTGGTTTGTGAAATCTGTCCTTTGTGAGAAATATATTTCGTTTTCTCTTTGCAAATCTTTGAATGAACTTGGTTATAAGTTTTGAATTTCATTTTTATAGAAGAAAACATATTTGGATGTTTTTTGATTGATTTGTTATTCTGAATGAATTAATCCTTAGTTTACTGAATAACTAAGTAAAATGTCCTAAAAAAGAATTGAAGCTTTTATACATTAGGTTTTTAGAAGTTTTTTAGATATCAAGATTAGTTTTGTAGTTTTGAGTGTTTTTTAGAACTTGTAGAATCTCTTTCGAAAGAATTTGTTTTTTGTAGTTTTGAGTTTTGAAAAGGAAAGGGATTTATTGTGAGCATAATTAGTAGTCTTGTTTTTGAGTTCTTATTGAAAAAGACAAAAATATTTTCTTTTCATTTACAAGTTGAAAGAAAGATTTGTTTCTCAAAGAATTGCTTTCTCAAACTCTTTCTTTTAGCTAGAAATTCATTGAAAGAAATACAGATTGTTTATCATTTTAGGCGCATTATTTTAGTGCTTTTGGAGTTGATTCTTCACACCATCAAAGTTTCATTTCCATACCTATTGACTTAAGGAACAACCTATAAAAGTAACGCTTGATTAAAATTGATCTAGAAATATTTTTTATTTCTAGGGCTCTTATCACCAATATAGCTTAGGCTAGTATCTTGGAGTAGGTAGTAATTCACTCTCCAAGATAGTTAAAAAAAACCAAGTAGCTATATTTTGTGGTAGGAAATAAATCCAATTGTAGTTGATACATTCTGGGAAGCTCCTCTTAAAGGAGTCAATCACGAGATCATGTTCGAACGTTTGAGACAATCAAGTCTATTTCATTGGGAAAGATAAAAGATTTGCGTGTACTATAAATGGTAAACCTCAGATTAACCATTGTCGAGGAGCCTCAGGTCACTTGTTGGTAAACATCAGATTGATCATGTCGAGGAGCCTTCAAGGGGATTGAGCTTTGTTACTCTGCCCTTGCGCGTAGATTGGATCGTAGACTGTTCCCCCAGTTGTATTTGTTGTTTTTGGTAACCTTAGTGTCCATAAACTTAAGATTATTTCCTAAGGTGACAGTGAAGGACGGGTCTCACTGTACCTAGAGCAGATGTTGACTAGACTCACTTGGACTCTCTGGGGGGTTCTCTTCACTTGAGATGGTTTGGTGAAGAAACTTGTGCCAGTCTGTTTCATTAAGCAGGTTGTTGGGGTAACTGTTCCAACCGCCCTTTCTGTATTAAATTCTACGACATTGGATTTGATCACCAACTAGTGTTTTTAGTACGAGAAGTTATTATTTGTGTGTGGTTTGAACTGTTAGATTTTTTAGGCGTGTGATTCAATTGTTTGTTTCTTTAGAGACTTTAGGTGGTTTTATTGAAATTTTTCTTTGTTTGCATGTGAGTAATTAAATATTTAATCATGGCTAAATTACCGAGACAATCTCGTAGGCTTCGAGGGCAACTTGTTGAGTATACACCAAGCCAGATTGAAGGGCTATGAGCTCTTGTATCACCTAGTGACAGTAGAGTTGGGTCACTAGAAGCCAGAGAATCATCTTTAATTGTTCATCCTGACTATCAAGTACAGACAACAAAGTATATTTCTGAGCCAATTTCACTTTTCGAAGTTACTGGTAGTATTTCTCCTACTAGTGGATTATCTGAAGAACCTGGAATTTCTGAGCCTGAAACCAAACCTGCTGCTACTCCATCTTCAGGATTTTCTTCTCCAACTTCTAGTGGTCCTGGTTCACCCAGGGTAGGAAATATCATTACCCAAAATCTTCCTTCTGGACTCATTTCTATTGAAGAACTTGTTAGCCCGGATGAAGATATAACTCTTCCTGAAAATCAACCAAGTTTAGAACTTAGGGAGCCTGAATCAATTTTCTACAGTCCTTTTAGGAGTGACTCTTGGTACATATCATTGACAATTTTTTAAGAAAACCCAGGCCTTAGTTTTTCACCACCTCGAATTTCGTTTCACCCAACACCCAGAGGCTATTATCCTCCATTGAATATGTCGAGACAATCATCTATGTTTTCCCAAACACTGGAAACATTTTTATATGGTGGTCCTTCTATTCCTTCGGGGTACCAGTCACTCACTGGTACTTTTTCAGGAGCATCTCCTCAACCAATCGGACATGAGATATCAACTAGTAATAATAGAACTCAATCATTGAGTGCAGAAGAAATCCTTATGATGTCTGGTAGTATTCCAAATCCACAACCTCAAGGTAGTTAATTATCACCTGGGGGCAACCCCAAGGTAGTCAGCTACCACCTGGAGGGAAACCTCAAGGTAGTTACTTACCATCTGGGGGGCAACCTCAATGTAGTCAATTATTACCTGGGGGGCAACCTCAAGGTAGTCAGTTACTGCCTGGGGGGCAACCTCAAGGACAGTACATACCTTCGAGATAGTACATACCTCAAGGTCAACCCTAGACTCAGTACATACCTCAAGGTCAACCCCAGTATCAATATAAACCTCAAGTTCAACCCCAATTTCAGTACATGCCTCAAGGTTATCAACCTCAAGGCCAATACCCAACTCAAGGTTTCCAACCACCTTCTGGTCAACCATTTGTACAAGGAGCTGGAAATGTACTGCTTAATTATCAGCCCTACGCTCAACTCGGTTATGGTCCTCCATATGCACAACCTTTTGTGGGTCCATACCCCGGAATGAATATGATGTGGGATCCATCTCAAATTCAATAGACCATGCAACCAAATGTGTAGTTATCAAGTCAACCTGAACAACCTTTTGTTGGTAGTCCAACCCAGCAACCTGTCTAGCCTACTATTCAAACTTCTGCACTTGGTTCAGTTTAGCAGTTTAGGCCTAGTTCACCTTAGACTCCGCCTCAAACTACTTCTAGAACTACTGCAGCCTCCTTTCAATCCACACCTATTTCTGGAGTATCGGTAGCTCCGGTTTCTATTGTCCCTGCATCAGTGCAAACTCTTCAAGCCTCTTTATCATAGTCAGGACCTACAGTTCAAAATTCGGTTTGGATGCCTATAGGACAACCTGGTCCAAGTACGGTTGTCACAAGTCAACCGTAATTCACTTATCAATTGTACCAGGGATAGTATCAATTCGGTCCTACTGTATAAAACCTATTCTATCAATATCAACCATACCCTGGCTATACTTATCAACAGCCTCAGCAACCCCAGTTTGGTTCGGTTAATCCTGGTTTTTTGGGAGGTTATAATATTCCTAATGCAAATCTAATTCCAGGTTATCCTAGATATCCTCCTGTTGGGGCTGGTCTTGTTACCCAAGGTTTTCGCGACCCTAACCGTCAGTTACCATTCATTGCAACTTTGGATTTACCTGATTTGTCATGCCTTACGAACGATCCGATTTACTATCTTTCGCATTGACTGCCAATGCCTAATAAGTTGCCCAGTGATATCCCAAATTTTGAGGGTAAGTCAGGAAAAGATCCATCAAATCATGTGATGACTTATCACCTCTGGTGTGCATCTAATTCCATCATTTATGACTCAATTCACTTGCGTCTTTTTCGATGAACTCTAATTGGTCTTGCTGCCAAATGGTACATTGAGTTACCACGAGACTCTTTTTATAATTTTAGTCAGTTAGCCACCTCTTTCTTAACTCATATTCAGTTGCCTGTCAGATACGACAATGGCACAGAATTGTTAACTTCATTAAAACAATCCACGTCCACATATATTTCTGATCATATTCATGAATGGTGACGTAGACGGTGTTGGTGAAAGTTTTCATTCTGGATCAAATTTTTGCGGAATGGTTCGTAAAATCATTATTACCTAAAATCATTGAAGATGTAGCTAAGGCAAGAGTTGTTACTGAAGAGCAAGTAATTGCTCAGACTCAATACCTTGACCTCGTATATACGCAATCAGGTACTTTACATGAAAAAAGCCTCGACCTTCCGAAGCACAATCAAATAACTGCAGCTCCTTCAGGGTCTCATGTTGCTGATGGTATGATTGGTTCAATTAGTCCCAAAAGCAAGAAGAAATCTTCGAAGAATTCTTCTCCTATTATAATTTTACCAGATTCCCATACAGGAGACTTTTTTGCTGAAATTCCTACCGATATCCATGTCGTAGAATCATCTACAACCAAGTCAAAATATGGTGGTAAAAAGAAGGGGAAGAAGAAAAATCAACAAAAATCAAAATAGAAAACAGATAAAAATGAATCTATTGAAGAGAAACATAGACCTCGCTATCTTTGTCTCATTTGTGACAAGGAGCATTTTACAAGAGACTGCCCACATCGAGCAGTGGTTTCAAAAATCATCAAAGATTCTCAAATTTCTGTTGTCTTGAAGGATCATTTTCCTAATCAAGATAGTAAGATGATTGGTTCTTCCTCAAATGCCTCAGAAGAACCCATTATGATGATGTCTCATGTCAAGATTGTGACGCGATCGCAAGATTATGGTAGTAAAAATCTTGTTGGTGGTAAAGAAGCAAAATCTTCTAATTCAAACCCATCAACTACAACTCCTCTTGGTTTTGATCTGCTACAGATAGAGAAACCTAACCCTGACCTAGTAATTAAACCGCCTGCTAAAGGTATACTTCGGAAATCAGCTTTCAATCCACATGTGAGAGTTTCTCAAAATTATAACATTGTTGAAGACTTAGCTATTTCCCCATCAGCAATGTCGGCTTTGGAAGTGCTGCAATCATGCCCAACACAGTGTAAATTACTATTTTATGCTATAGGAGCTGTGATATTTAGGATTCAAACCTAATAATCTTCGATTTAGAGAATAGTACACCCCGCCTACCTCATCAAATGGCTTTCCAGATTCCAGTGTTAGTCAAAAACAGACCTTCCTTTCAGACTGTGATTGATGAGGGAGCTTCTACGTGTATTATGTCGATCCAGTGTTGGAGATCACTTGGTTCTCCTACACTCAATCAGTCTCTGACAATTCTAAAGGCTTTTGATGGTTGAGGGTTCCATCCTTTTGGCATTATGGAGGATTTACCTATAGGGGTCGAAGGCAAAATCGTAAATCTAGATGTGGAAGTGGTTGATGCCCCTCTAGATTACAACCTTCTCTTGTGTCGCAATTGGTCTTACGCTATGACTACTATTGTTTCATCAGTATTTCAGCTTATCAAGTTTCCTCATAATAGAAAGATCATTACGATAGACCAGCTGACTTATTTTTCATCCGACCCGACCTCTTCAAATAGTATTCAACATGTCGGTAAGACAAATATCCCTTACAAGGATGTTGGGGTAGGTTTGATTAAAGATTCTGGTTTACTAGGAACTTTTTCCTTACCTCCTCCTAATGTATCGCCTTCTGTTGCAACTATTCATATGATTTCATCGAACACTATTGCTTTTGATGATCCTTGGATCGTACCTTCCAATTCTGAGATGGATTCATTTGGTAACGCAATGCCTTTGAGTCCCTTTGAAATTACATATCAAGCTATACAGTCGTTTTCTGACTCTTGTTCAACTGAAATTGATCTAATGAATGTGGTCCATGGGGAATCACTTTCAATATCAACCTCAGCTTCAACAACATTTTCTGAGCATGTTCATGCTGATGAGCAGATTCGTGAACTTTTGTCTGTTGATGATTTACCATGGGAAGATCTTCATCATCGATCTTCATTTTTACCTGATCTTGATCATTTTGAAAATAATTTTTAATCTATTTTTACTACTGACTATGTCAAAGAACCACAAAATCCATTGCAACATCTTGATTCTGAGTTAAATTTGGGAAATATCTCTCAAACGGTTCCTATTGACATTTCAGTTAAACCCGTAATTATTGAAAAAATTCATATAGGTGCTTCCTATACGGATGATGAAATCCAAACTTATAAATCCCTATTTCAAGAATTCCATGACATGTTTGCCTAGTCATATGAAGAAATTCCAGGAATCGATCCATCAATTTTTGTCCATGAAATTAAAACTTACCTGGATGCTAAACCTATCTGGCAACGTTTGCGTCAGATACATCTGAGAAAAGCTGCTGCTATTAAAGCTGAAGTTGAGAAATTACTTCGTGCAGGTTTCATTTATCCAATTCATTTAACGGATTAGGTATCGAATATTGCTCTTGCTAACAAAAAACAAGGAACGATAAGAATATGTATCGATTATAGGGATATTAATCGAGCTTGTCCTAAAGACAATTATCCAACCCCCTATATCGATCAAATTATTAATGATTATGCCGGCAGTGAAATGTTCTCCTTTATGGATGGTTTTTCCAATTACAATCAAATCAACATACTCCCTGCTGATCAACCTAAAACGACTTTCATTTGTCCATGGGGGACATTTGCTTATTGCAAATTACCTTTTGGATTGAAGAACGCTGGAGAAACTTTTCAAAGGGCTATGTCATACACATTTCATGACATCAAGCACATCGTGCAACCTTATCTCGATGATTTACTTGCCCATTCATTACGTAGAGCCGATTATCTCACTCATTTACAAGCAATCTTTATGAGATGTAGGCATTATTGAATTAGGTTGAATCCACAAAAATGTGTATTCTGTGTAGGAACGGGTCGTTTACTGGGATTTGTTGTTTCAAAAGTTGGCATTCGTGTTGATCCCTCGAAGGTTGAAGCTATCGTCAAATTGCCTCCTCCTTCGACTCTTTGCCAACTCCAAAGTTTGCAAGGGAAAGCAATTTTTTTACGTCGTTTCATTCCTAACTACGTCGAGATAACAAAAGGTTTTACCAAGTTGTTGAAACAGAATACTCCATTCTTTTGGGATGAGATAGCTAACAAATATTTTGATGCACTTAAACACGTGTTAACCCATGCACCGTTATTGCATCCTCCCAATTACAACCAGGATTATGTTTTGTACCTCGTCGCTTCTCATTCCACCATTGGGATGGTTTTAGTTCAGGAAGATGAATTCAACAGTGACCATGTGATTTACTATCTTAGTCGAACTCTGAATTTGACTGAGCTTAAATATTCACATGTGGAGAAATTGGCCTTGGCAGCTGTTCAAGCTGTCCAAATATTTCGTCACTACATCTTATTACGCAAAACCACAGTAATTTATGACTGTAACCCTATGATGTATATTTTGACCAAACAATTTCTAGGAGGCAAGTATTCCAAATGGATAGTTATCCTACAGGAATTTGACTTGGAATTTGAAAAATCCAAGGCAAAGAAATCTTTGGTTTTTGTGGAACAAATGTGTGATTTTCCACGTACTGATACTGAAACTGTGGTAGAAGAGCCCATTGCGGACGAATCCTTGTTTCTTATCAGTACTCTTGATCCATGGTATGGAGATATTTTTGTTTATCTCCAAACCCAATATTTTCAGCCTGAAATCTCACAATCTCAGCGATGGAAAATACGTTTCCAATCCCAACAATACAATATTATTGGAGATACACTCTATCGTCGTGGGGTGGATTCTGTTTTCCAACATTGTCTAACTCATGAAGAAGCTGAAAAGGTTTTGAATGATTTTCACTCTGGAGCATGTGATGGTCATATGTCTAGGTATGCCACAACCCAAAAGATATTGCGCGCTGGTTATTTCTGGCCATCCTTATTCAAAGGTTGTATCTATGTAGTCTGGAAATGCCACAATTGTCAAATTTTTTATCATAAGATGCATGCTCCACCTGCTCCTCTCCACCTTATAATTGATGTCTGTCCTTTCGCAAAGTGGGGTATTGACTTTATTACATGTAACCCTCACTCTGCCGAGGGGCATGCGTATTTCATCTTAGTGGTAGATTATTTTACTAAGTGGGTTGAGACGATGCCTACATTTTCAGCAGACGAAAAAACTGCTGCAAGTTTCATTTTCAATCATATAATTGCTAGATTTGGTGTTCCTCAAGCTACTATTACTGATCATGGAAGTCATTTCCAAAACATCATGATGACTAAACTAATAGATCAAGTTGACCTGCATCACGATAGTTCTACTCCATATTACCCATAGGCTAATGGTCTGGTTGAAGCTATCAATAAAGTTCTAGTCACTATGATCCAACGAATCATTGGTATTCATAGGTCGAATTGGCATAACATGTTATTTTCAACACTTTGGGCATATCGAACCTTTGTAAAAACATCAACTAGTTTCACTCCTTTTCAACTGGTCTACGGTTTGGAAGTAGTGTTACCCATTGAATGTGAAATTCCGTCATTGCAAACAACGATAGAATTACTCCCAGCCACTTCTGAAGAGGAGAAACATTTTTTGTACTTAACTCAACTAAATGAGAATAAACACAATGCTGCATTAGCAATCGATCTCATGCGAAATGAATAAAGGCTCAGTACAACCAAAATGTTACACCTCATAATTTTTTGGAAGGAGACCTAGTTTTACTATACGATCAAGAAAATGATAAGCTCAGTGCTGGGAAATTTGTACCTATGTGGCATGGTCCTTATATTGTTAAGCAAAAGCTGGCAAAAGGGACCTATGAATTGGTAGATTTTGACGGTGTCTCTTTGGGTAAACCCAGAAATGGGCTTTATCTGAAGAGATATTATGCTTAAATTTTGGTGTGGAGATTTTTGTTAGATTAGTTTCTTTCTAGCTGGTGTGTTTTAGATTAGAAAAGTGTGCCTAATTTAAAGAGTGATTTTATCATTATTCTTGCTTATCTTGATTTTACTCTTGATATTGCAGATGTTGACGTCTCTTCAAACATACATTGGTTTTGCTGATGGTTTCTTTTGCAGCTTGGGTCATCTATTCACCTTCTGATGAGTTAGTATCTATGCATGGGGTAATCCTCGATTAAACAACAAATAGCATTGTAGAGTATAGTGCAGTGATTGAGTTATTATCTGAATACATCTCATTTTGGATTCGGAGTTTGATTGTTAGGTTAGATTCTAAAATCATTGTATTACAACTTAACAGGGTTTATGCCATTAGAAATCCAGTGTTATTAAGATTATTTTTGAGAGTTCATCTCTTGGAACGTGAATTTGATTACATTGAATATCAGCATATTCCAAGACATTTAAATACATTAGCAGATGCAGTTGCTTCTCGTATGATAAATAGACATTTGCAATAATAAAAAAAGTAAACTTATAACATTCCATAACATGTTACACAAGATAGCCAGTAATAGTGATATATCATAGCATAGAAGCGTGTCAAATATACATTGTCTTCGATCATAGGTTGAAAAACACCTTATGATCGGCAAAAATGATAGTACAAAAAGACATAAAATGTTGTATGAGTCTACAAAAGTGATCATCCTATCCCTGGTGATGATCATGATAGAAACCACTGCTCGAGCCACCCTACAAAGGAACCTCCTAAAAGGTCCTGGGACCCCAATCACATATTGTTGTAACCTAAGTGGAATGTCATCTATGCCAATCTATGGAATATCTGCTGTCAAATGCTCTAGATGATTCTCCAATTCGGTCAGGGTCTCTGTAGATTGGTCCTATGGGTCTAGTACTACTGCAGCTGGGTGTCTCCTCTCATAAGGTTGGAGAGTGACTGGTCGTTGTGGACCCACATCTACATTTAAAAAAATTTATTGTCAGTTTTGGATGATTTAAAAAACAAAAAAATTAGATAAAACTTAGAAAGTGTTGAAAATGATTTTACCTGAATCTTCCCACTGCTCTCCTGGTGGAAGAATCATGTCTGGGTCACCGCAATAATCCATTCTGACATATGGAAAATCCTTAATCACAAAAAGTTGGTTTCTCAACCAATGAAAATACTCAGGCGGAAATCGAACAACCTCTGAATCCTCCTCAGGATGACGAGCCATCACTGCAACCCAACACATTATCTTAGGCTCTCAAGGTAGACCAGCTTGGACAGAAAGCTATTGTGGGACTAGCATAGGAACCCTCTCTAGACCAAAACTCACAATGAGGAAACCATATCCAAAGTTTTTTAGTTGTCCGTTCTTTACTCTAGTTAGTTGGCCTTTTACATTCGCCAACACAACTTCGCACCAGTTGAAGATAGTACCTCGATAACAGTCTATTGCCATTCACATCTGGGATCTGGTAGCTACATGAAATTTTGCACTCCCGCATAGTCTGGTGATAGTGAACACAATAACCTTAAGTTCAGGACAGTCGATAGTTTTAATACCGATCCATTTTTCCTCTGTTTGATCATTGCAAAACTCTAATTGGAGACTAGCGACAGACTGGCCATCTGGCCTAGTCCCGAAAAGAGATAATCATTCACCTCTTTTGGGCAAACCAGTCAAGAAATATATGTCCTCTAGCTTAATTTCGAGCCGGTGGCCACCAATCATGAAACATTGATCCTATATGTTCCACATGTCTACCAGCCATTGCAAGAAGTCTACTTGGGCCCTCATGCATGGTATGGCCCATAATATAAACAGTTTGCATGGTGGATGAATTAATGCGGCAAGGTCCACATCCTCATGCTCACATTCCTGCTAAACAAGGATTTTGAATGTGTTAGGGTCCCACCCTAACCCCCTTATTTATGTAGTAGGATCGAGTCATAGTTATAGTTAAGTAAAGATTCAATAAAGCCCATATTAATAATTGTAAGTGGTTAACCCGCATTTAATGACGGGACCAAAATTAGTTGCAAATGGGCCATGGTATTAGATAGATGGTATTAATAAGAACCATGGTATTTCTCCATGGTATTGCATGTATGAGTCATATATAAAGGATAGAGACTCCCTGAAAGAAGCATCGTGTCTTATTTTGTAATCAAGCTCTGCTCTATTGGAGGTTGCCCACTTGAAGAGGCAAGTGAACATTACTTTCTGAATAATAAAATACCAGCTGTTATTTCTCACTGTTCTATGTTTTGGGTATATTTCTGCGCATATTGGATATTCTTGTATCGTCTTGCAGGTTAAGAGCATAACAAGTGGTATCAGAGCGCTTTCCAGGGCCGGTGAGATCTCCATTTTTTAGCAATTTTTTTTGGCTAGAGACATGTTCCAGCGTCTTTAAACCACGAGATCTATCATTGAGCACATAAACCTATGGATTTGGGGAGGCATGCACGTAGGAAATACAAGAGGTGGTCATGCTTGTTGGATTCCCTTGTAACCCTTGTGGGTACCCCTTCGAGTAGTAGCGCATTAGACAAAACCGCGCACAGACTGTCTTCCAAGTACCCTCTGGTATATTGGAAGCCCCCTAGCTCCCTTAAAACCTCGCCATAGATTAAACGTCTGTTGTCTTGCTACTACAGTACACCGAGAATAGCACTCGGAGAGATTACTTGCCCATACGATAGGGTAGTCGGGTTGTACGGCTAAGGGTACGGTTGATCCTCCTTGGTTAGTGCCCTGAAGAATTGGGCCATGTACTACTGTCAGACCCTTATATATATTGTGATCTATAGCAACTAAAACTCCTTGAGACCATAGTTCCCTTTTCTATCTCTGGAACATGCATAATCTTTGCCAGATCAAATCTCTCAAGTGGGGTTTGCAGCAACAGCAGAAAGCAGTCCCGCAGTTCAGATTTAACAGAACAACCATTCAGGTCTATTAGATCCATCAAATCCATAGCAACAATCTATTCTACTTCTCAGATCTATCCAATCAGCCATTCAGATCTCTCAGATCCACCAGATCCGCCATCCAGATCTAAGTAGTTGTGGGGGTTCCTATACCAGGGCATGATTTTCGCATGACTTTTGGTAGCATTGACATTTTGGGGATTTGGCTACTGCAGTATTTGTAAGCAAGGAGTAAAACTCCATTAGGAGTATTAGGCATCCCCCAATAGTAGCCTTGGTTGATAGTGGAAGTACACATAATTGTATCCATCAAAGAGTCACGGAAGCAGTGCATTGTTTTGTACGAGCAGTTTCTAACTTCCAAGTCCAAATTGCAGATGGGGGGACAATGAAATGTGAAGGCCGTTGTGAAAATGTCAAACTTCAAATGGGGGATTATCAGTTGAAGACCCACATGTTTTCCATACACATGGGAGGGTGCGACATTGTCGTCGGTGCTGAATGGATTCGTACACTTGAGCCAATCACAATGGATTTCCAGGAGTTATATATGAGATTTAAGCAGAACAACTTCACACATACCCTCCGCGGACTCCAAGCGGGAGATCCCTCTATCATCAGCTCACATAGGATGGAAAAATTGTTAAAAAAGGGCCATCATGGAGTTATAGCTCAATTTAATGCCATCCAGGCTGTCGAACCCAATTCTCTTCTGATTCATCCTGAGATGCAACAGATTTTAAATAACCATATGCCAGTCTTTGACAAGCCTCACAAGCTTCCACCCTCAAGAGGGGAACCAAATGTGTGCCCATATAGATATCCGAGGGCCCAACCACCAAATGTGTGCCCATATAGATATCCGTTTGCCCAAAAGAATGAAATAGAAAAAATAATCAAGGAACTTTTGGAAGCAGGCGTCATTCGTCCCAGCATTAGTCCTTATTCATCATTGGTGGTCATGGTGCTCAAGAAAGATGGGGAATGGCGTATGTGTCCAGACTTCAGGACCCTCAATAAGTTGACAATCAAAGATAAATTTCCCATCCCAGTTGTTGATGATTTGTTGGATGAACTAAATGGGGCTCAATTCTTCACTAAGCTGGATCTTCACTCAGGCTACCACCAAATTCGCATGAAAGAAGTCGACATTCCAAAGATTGCTTTCAGAACTCATGAAGGCCATTATGAGTTCCTGGTCATGCCATTCGGTCTTTGTAATTCCCCATGTACTTTTCAGAGCCTTATGAACCACCTCCTCAAACCATATCTCAGAAAATTTGTCCTTTTTTTCTTCGATGACATCCTCATCTATAGTTGCACTTGGGCTGCACATCTTCAACATGTAGATCTGCTCTTGCAATTGCTCTGCAAGCATAAATTATTTGTTAAGATGTCCAAGTGTTCTTTTGGCATGGAAGAGGTTGAGTATTTGGGCCACATTGTGGGGCGTGAAGGTGTCAGGGTGGACCCCAAAAAGATCCAGGTAATGCAGGATTGGCCTCAACCTAATACCTTGAAGAGCCTGAGAGAATTTTTGGGTCTCATGGGCTACTATCGAAAATTTTTCCGCAATTATGGTCACATTGCAAATCTCCTCACTCATCTCCTCAAGAAAAATTCATTCCTCTAGAATGATGAAGCACAACAGGCCTTTACAACTCTAAAAAATGCCATGTGTTCCACTCCAGTCTTAGCACTACCCGACTTCACCAAATCTTTTGTCATTGAATGTGATGCTTTGGGTACAGGTATTGGGGTGGTCTTAATGCAGGAAGGTCAACCCTTGGCCTTCACAAGCCAACAACTAAGTGGGAAGAATCTGGGACAATCTACCTATGAGAAGGAAATGATGGCCATCTTACATGCAGTAGATACCTGGCGACCTTACTTATTGGAGCAACATTTCCAAATCCGCACAGACCATCACAGTCTTAAATATTTTTTGGAGCAATTCCTATCCTCACTACAACAAAATAAATGGATCGCCAAAATTTTGGGATATGATTATGATATCATTTACAAGAAAGGGTGCAAAAATATTGTAGCAGATGCATTATCTCGCCAATTTGAGGAGGAAAGTACCCTACTCACAATTTCCCTTCCCATTCTAGAATGGATTGAAGAGGCTCGCAGGGAATGGTTGTCACATCCCTGGCTCTCCCAACTCATTACTTAATTGCAGGCGGATCCAAATTCCACCAAGGGATACTCGTGGCAGGATGAGATTCTTCACTACAAGGATAGAGTTGTAATATCACCAACATCCACCCTCAAAAGCCACATTTTGGTGGAGTTGCACTCATCCCCCACTGCAGGACATTCGGGCTTTCAGAAGACATATGCTGGCACTAGAAGATCATTTTTTTGGACAGGCATGAAAAAGGACATTCTTACTTTTGTAGTAGAATGTGATATCTGTCAGCACCACAAAGGGGAGACAATCAAAGAACCAGGCACATTACAACCATTGCCCACCCCAACATCAATATGGATGGAGGTTTCTATGGATTTCATTACAGGTCTTCCAAAGTCAGGAAATAAGTTAGTCATCATGGTGGTTGTGGACAGAATTTCTAAGTATGCTCATTTTTGTGCCCTACCCCACCCTTTTACACCGACTTTGGTCGCTCAATCTTTCATGGTTCAGATCTTCAAATTGCATGGCATGCCCACTTCTATTGTGTCTAATCGTGACCCGATATTCACTAGTAATTTTTGCAGGAACTCTTCAGGCTACAAGGTACCCAACTAAAACTCAGTACTTCCTATCATCCACAAACGGATGGTCAAACTGAAGCAGTAAACAAATGTTTGGAAACCTACCTTAGGTGTTTCACTTCAGAAAAGAAACATCTTTAGGTACAGTGGTTACCTCTAGCTAAGTGGTGGTATAACACCAACTATCATGCCACCACTAAACTGACTCCCTATGAAGTAGTTTATGGTCAACTCCCTCCTTCCCCTACTTCTTATATCAAATGGTGCTCAAAGATACAAGCAGTGGATCAACTCCTACAGAACTGCACAACCATGCTTTCCCATCTTAGAGAGAATCTTCATCAAGCTCAAAAATGCATGAAGTAACAGGTAGATCAGCATCGCTCAAAACGCCAGTTTCAAGAAGGGGATCAAGTATTTTTGAGGTTGCAACCATATAAGCAAACATCACTCAAAGACAAGGGTTGTCAGAAACTATCTCCAAAATTCCATGGACCATATCGAATACTTCCGCACATTGGAGAAGTGGCCTACAAGCTAGCTTTGCCACCCACTACAAAAATCCATCCAATTTTCCATGTCTCATGCCTCAAGAATGTGATTGGGAACAATTGCATAATTCAAACCAGTCTACCTGAATTGGATGAAGAAGGGTCAATCTGGCTCCAACTTGAACATGTACTAGACACACGAGAACGCACCTGCGTGGCCACATGATCAAGGAAGTCCTTGTCAAGTGGAAAGACACCTCTCCAGAAGATGCAACCTGGGAACCAACCACTATTCTTCAGCAGTTTTCGTAGCTTCAGCCTTGAGGACAAGGCTATTCTTAAGGGGGAGGGCATGTTAGGGTCCCACCCTAACCCCCTTATTTATGTAGTAGGATCGAGTCATAGTTATAGTTCAGTAAAGAGTCAATAAAGCCCATATTAATAATTATAAGTGGTTAACCGACATTTAATGACGGGACCATAGCTAGTTGCAAATGGGCCATGGTATTAGATAGATGGTATTAATAAGAACCATGGTATTGCTCTATGGTATTGCATGTATGAGTCATATATAAAGGATAGAGACTCCCTGCAAGGAGCATCGTGTCTTATTTTTTAATCGAGCTATGCTATATTGGAGGTTGCCCCCTCGAAGAGGCAAGTGAACATTACTTTCTGAATAATAAAATACCAACTATTGTTTCTCACTGTTCTATGTTCTGGGTATATTTCTGCGCATATTGAGTATTCTTGTATTGTCTTGCACGTTAAGAGCATAATAGTATGTCCTACAATGCAAAGAAGACATATTAGAGCAATTTAGTTCAAAAATTTTTGGGCGGAAATGGAGAAATTTGAGTTTTTAATATCCATTTCGCGAGGTCTGCACCCGCTGGTTACAGATAGTACGTAGGTCTGCACGTGTCGTAAACAATAGGTGTGGACCGACAACTTTTTTCTTTTTAGAAAAAAATCGGGGTTCGCAGGGGCCGCATGTTGCACCTGCAGACCCTCGTGAGCAAATTTATAAACTAATTTTTCCCTTAAAAATCAAAATGAAAGCCTAAAAATAAAACGTAAATAGTTGAAATGCAAGATAAGGATGATGTGGATTACCTGGAGCTAATAGTTTTCAATTCCAACAGACAGATTTTCCGCAATCTTCACAGGAAGTTTCTTGCGCAAAAGCTCTCACTTCTCACTCTGAAATCAAATGGTAAAAATGAATTTACAAAAGCCCTTTTTAAAAGCTTTTTTGAATAAATGAATTTTTAATCTATTTATTTTTCGCTTTAAAAAAGTAACTTTTTGATGCATTTTTATTTATCTTAAACAGGTATGAGTAATGTTTTGAGTTTTTGTGCAGAATATTGGATTTTTTAGGGAAAATTGATCATTTTCAACAAAGAGCGTACTTTTTTCACTTTTTCGGACTCTTCCAAAATTTACGAAAAAGCGAAACATTGCAGTCCTCTTTAAGCTCTTTTCTAACTCGTAAAATATGAAAATGTTGCCGAGTTTTTCCCTTTTTAATTCGTTAAACAGAATTAAAAAGGCGGTCCACTTACAGCTCTTTTCTGACCGTATAAACATGAAAATATCGTCGGACTTTTGTCGTTTCAAGTTCAACATTGGTTATAAAACGACATGTCTTCGATCGCCTTTTTACATTTTCGGATCGGAGCCACTAATTATGAAAAGTACTCCTTGATCGAAATGGTCAAGTGGTTCTCTCAAGTATTATTTTATACTTTTTCGGGCTTGGGGGACACAAATTTATGAAAAAGGACACCCATGGAGTTTTCTTAAGTTTTTCTTCTGGCTCCCTAAAATTGAAAAACACCGAGTTTTTCCTATACTGGACTCGTTAAAATTTAACAGTAAAGGACTTGTTCAATTTTAAACAGGAACGAACCACTCCTTCTTAGGGTTCAAATTTTAAACTAAGTTGGACTCATCTGAAGGATGAGCTTATAAATAAGCAAATGTTATCCTCCTCAAGCTTGTCAAAAATAAAGAGGTACTTGCCAGAAATGGTGGGGGAAAAGAGAGAAAAATGAACCTATTTGTTACACTTTTTGTTTTAGAAAAGCCTTTAACCACTCTTGAACATGACACTTTTTGTTCACCTAGGTTGGGAAATCCTTTGCCTAACAGTTAATCAGACCATTTGAAAGTCTTCAGCCAGTTTCTGGGTATTAGCTTTGAGTCAATTTCCACCAAACCATCTGTAGTTTTGTTATGTGTTCAAGAGGTCAGTTCAAATAAACCATTCATCTACAAAATATATGTCATCCATTTTGACCATCCCTGAGTTAGTCCTTGCCAAACAGATTTCTTCAAAACTTAATCTATGAATTCCTGTTGTGGGCTTGCCTATGACAGATCACTTTCTATCGACTTCATCTCATTATTTAGAAAGATGATCTAGAAATCATCAGTACCTTGGAATCTGCATGCCCTAATGGCAAGTTTCTCGCCTTCGACGATAGGTTGCATAATTAACCTTCGATCAAAGGATTCCATGACGTGTTCGACATCATCCCATTTATTCACATTTCATGGATTGTACTAAGTACTTTGAGGGCCATTGAGATCACTGGTGGTTCCTTTCACACTTGTTAATAGTTCACATCATTGACTGGTAATCAAGTGGTTTCTACCATGTTTGACTTCGACACATTCATTCACATGGATAGAATCATACTAGATCGGGAAGTAGAAATCAAGACCCTGGATCTAGTTTCTACCATCCAGGCTGTGAGGAATTTTGTTATTCATTATATAGTGGACTATTCATAAACAGATGGCTGCACCCATACTATGTCTACATATGTCTATACTCTTGATGTATTACAAAATCGTTCCTGTATCAGAACAATTTAGTCAGTTTTCTAGTCAGTTTTGATCTGAGTATGGGAATGCCTACCTCAGTAATGATATGTTCACATATATATGTTTTTCATTGAATTTTTTTACAGGTTCCGATCAGGGTGTCCACAGGATGATCCTTGAAATGATAAAGTACTTCACTCTTCTTAGATGACAAACTCTATCATCATCTATTACAGATTCACACTTTAGGGGGCAATCTGTTGCACAAAAAAATGTTACCTTGACATTCTACAACCTGTGTGAGTCCATTACCACTAAAATTTTCCTCCTTAGCAAGTCTTAAGCCTTAGTTCATCATATCAAGCCTTGAAAATAAGAGAAAGCCCTCAAAAGTCTCTAAAACTCTGGTTCCGCACTTTCTCTTAGCATTACCTACGGCCCCGCACCTAAAGGTCATGTCCCTTGCACACCTGACCGCTCTGTCTCTATGTTATGGGTGTGGACCCCTGTAAAAGTAAAAAATACGCAAGTATATTCTTAAAAACTCACTTTGAGTCATTTCTAGAAGCTTCTAGAAGGAATCTTGAGGTGGCAAGTTCGCTCCCTTAAGGTTCATGCATCCCATACCTTAAGGAGCTAACCCCTTGATGTGAGGAGCTTATCCCTTTGAAGGAGGACTCTATCCCTTCATAGGTGGACCTGTAACCTCCTTCCTCTACACTATAAAATGAAGCATTGGGCTGGTTACTGGGGAGGTTGAAAGCTGAATATTTTTGAAGTGGAATGTTGCTGGAACTTAGTCTTCCTAATTGAGCTTTTATGAGGAGAGATTACATACCTCTTTGATCTCATTTGGAAGAGTGTAAGGCTTGTCAAAGTAAAGGAGATTCCTATTTCGGACCCTGGGAAGAGCTTGTTCAACATCAAGGATGAAAAGGTTGTAAGGTTCTTCTACTTCAAAGTTAATACAAACAAGTTTGTTTTCTCAATAAGTTGTGTTTTATGGTTTATTTTATGGATTCCTTTATCACCATAATGAACATGATTTATGATATTAGCTATGCAGATGTTATTTGATGTGTTCTTGTTTTTGATTACAGGTTCTCAAAAGGAAACTCTTTTGAACGGTTGAAGGATGGCTGCTACAAACTAGCGTTGGACTTAAGGTAGGGTCTAAACACCTCTATAGTTTTTGTTTATGAATCGTATATGTTTAGAGAAAGATAGATTTGCTTGTCCTGCTTGTTGCTAGATATATTTTGATACTAGGGAGATCGGCCTTGTCTGCAAGATCGATTTATCCGGCCAACAGGTTGGAAATGACAAAGAAATTATCCAGGATTTGAAGACCCATTTGTCCTTCAAATTCGACATGAAAGATCTTGGTGCTGCAAACTATATTTTGGGCATGAAAATTAAAAGAGATCGGACAAAGAGGAAGCTCTAGTTAAACTAGAGGAAGTATGTCAAGACAACATTGTAAGGGTTTAATATGCAGGATAGTAAACCGATGAAGGTTCCTATTCCTATAGGTGTAAAGTTGTTTGTTGAACAATGTCCCAAGTCACAAGAAGTTGAAGAGGACATGTCTCATATTCCATATGCAAGTGCAGTCGGTAGCCTGATGTATGCTATGGTTTGTACTAGACCAAACATTGCACATGTAGTGGGAGTATTGAGTAGCTTTATGTCAAAACTAGGGAAGGAGCACTAGATAGTAATGAAGTAGGTTTTTAGGTATTTGTGTGGTATTAGTGATTATGGTTTGTGCTACCAAGGAAGACAAGGATTCGATAGAGTGCTGGATATTCGTGGCTTTGTTGATGCAGACTGGGCTAGAGATCTGGATCATAGAAGATCTACAAGTGGGTATGTGTTTAACCTATTTGGAGGTGCAGTCAGTTGGATGAGTAAGAAATAATCTGTAGTGGCACTATCAACTACACAAGCAGAAATGGCACTATCAACTACACAAGCAAAATACACGGCAGCCACTCATGCAAGCAAGGAAGTAGTTTGGTTGCAGAGATTGTGTTCAAGTATGGGGTTAGTACAGGGAGCTATAAGGATCTACTGTGAAAACCAAAGTGAAATTTTCTTGGCAAAGAACCCTGCATATCATTCAAAGACAAAGCACATTGATGTTCAGTTTTACTTTGTGAGGGATATGATAGAAGACAAGAAGGTGTTGCTGGTAAAGGTGGACACTTTGAAGAGTACTACAGATGCATTGACAAAATCTGTGAGCTCTGAGAAGTTCTCTTGGTGTAGAGAATCAATGGGCATTGCAGGGCTGGATAAATGACTAAGCTCTCTTGTGGCCCCATGTGGAAAGAAAACAAGAAGTTTTAGAATTTGTATGCAGGTAATTTCTGTACAGGGTTAAAACCTACATTTGGTATTGGAGTTGTTTTGGCTTCAAGGGGACGCCTTTTTTGCCGAGGGGTTTCACTCAAGCCTGTGGTAGACCCCATTTAGTGGGACATCTGCGAGATCGATTCTGGTAGTCCCGATTTTGGGATCCAGGGGAAAATCTTTGTGTATATGTGTTTTGTGTGTTATGCTCTTGCATTATTTATTTTCTGTGTTTTAGAATTCGTATGTAGGAAATTTTTGTAGGGGGTTAAAACCTACACATAGGAGGTTGTGGGTAGTTTGCAAGCGAATATTATGGCATACTATGGTTAGAAAAATACCTAACAGGGAAAAACTAAGGTGGAGAGATTTTCTGCTAAGGCATATTTCTAGCCAAGGAATTTGGATTAGTGTCAGATGATCGGAGTGGGGAAACTTGACATTGGCAGAAGGATTTCCGGAAGGGAAATCGAGATTTAGCAGGAGTCAAATAGAGGAATTCCAGGAGGGAAGTAGAGAGACTTAGAGGAGTCAAAAGAAGAGTAGAAAGATGGTCATGAATGGGTTGAGAGATCAGGATAGGTTGGACGAAGCATCCAACTTTGTGGTCTGGAAGGCCAGATCTTGTCCATTCTAGACAAACATCACATTAAGGGCTTCGTCTCGAGAATGATAGCTATCCCAATTGATTCGATAGCTAATGAAAGGTATGAGGAGGCAATGGCTAAGGCAAAGTGCATCATCCTTGATGGGGTCAAGGATCATGTGGTACCACATATTGCCAAGAAGGAAACGTCAAAAGGGATGTGGGATGCTTTGAAGACATTGTACCAACATACTTCCGTGCAGAGGAATATGCTCATGGAGAATCAACTAAGGGCATACTAGATGCAGAAGGGAGAGAAAATATATGTCTTCCTCGGTTGATTGAAGGAGATCCGTGACCAACTAACTTCCATAAGGGCCACGCTGAATGAGGAATTGATGGTGAGGACTGCACTGAACATAGTCTCAGAGGATTGGGATGTATTTGTCCAGAGCATATTGGGCAGGACAAGCCTTTTGGATTGGCAGGAACTATGGGTGAGTCTTCATCAAGAAGAGTTCAGACGATTGACTAAGGCGGGGAGTAGCGGCAAAGGGGTCAAAATCAAGAAGGAGGAAGAAGAGGATGTGACTCTATAATGTGTGGGAAATCAGGAGAAGAGGAAGAAGGACCTATCTAAGGTCAAGTGCTTCCATTATGGGGAATTGGGTCATTTTGCGAGCCAATGTCCTAGGAAGAAGAGTAAGGGAGAGGCTTTTAACTCGAAGGCAGTGCCAGCGAGGGCAGAGAAAGAAGTCGAGGAGGATGATGATTTTGCCATGAGTGCTCATGTGCCACTTGAGAAGAAGTGGGGAGACATCGAGCTGTAGTCAAGCAGACTACAGGTGATGACGGGTAGGATCCTTGAGGTACCCAACCTCTTGGATTATACTTGGCTATGGGAGCCTCGAAGAGGAGTAGTAGGACTGGTGGATGTGGGTAGAGATGGATGCAAATGAAGCGGGAGAGAGTGCTACAGTGTAGGATTCCCCGAATAGCATGAGGCTTGCAGGTTGCAATAGTGCGAGAGGCACAAGAGTGTTGCACTTGTGCAGGATGGCACATAGAGGTGTGAAACAGTGCGAGATGTAGGGAGTTGTTGCAGCAATGCATAGGTTAGTAGAGGAAGCACTTGTTAGCAGTAGAGGGAGCATCAACATCAAAGTGTTTCTAGCTTGACAGAGATGTCATAAGTTGGGTGGATCAGTTACTTACTTCTCAATAACTGAGTTGCAGTGGAGTAGCATGATGCAACATGATGAGAGGGGGATGTAGTGAAGATGCAGTGTTGGGAGTTTGGACCAGAAACAACATGGATGTAGAGGGAGTTGTTGTAAAGATGCAGCAGTGGAAGTGGCAGGGTCATGGGAATTAGTATAAGATGCAGCAATGCAAAGGATGTTGGGCGGGGAGGAGCACATGGATGCGTGCTAGATAATTAGGGTGATACTCATTTTGGAGTATTACTAGAGCATAGTCCTCACTAAGAGGGAGTGTTGATTTCAGGTAGCTTCAGATGTGCTCTAGCCATGGAAGTTGGTGGAGAGGATAAAGCACATGAGATCTCTAAGACCCAGAAAGGGTTTGGCCAGATTCTAACTGGTTTGGGAGATATTAAAATAATTAATATTTTTAATGGAGTTCCTAAGTCTAAACTTAGGAAAAATAAAATATTAATGGGTATTAATATAAAACTGGGTTAAAATGTTCCAAAAGTCATGGATCAAGCCAAATCTAATCTTAGTCATTGATTAGATATTTAATCTCATCCAGTTGAAGGACCAATGAGAAAAGTATAAGAGGAGGCTTGAGGGTCAGTTGCAGAACACACCTGAGTGATCAGTGATTCATTTGCTAGAGTAGGGTTGCTAAGCAAAGTTGAATCAGTGATCAGCAGTGAGGGGTAGTGAGTATGAGGTAGAGAGGCAGGGACAATACTGTGAGACCAGCACAAAAACCGAGACAGCGAGAGAAACAACTAGTCCAGGCTACGAAGAGCTCAACAGAGGCAGTGCAAAGCCCAGAGAGACTCTGTCATCCATGCAGAGGGAAGAGGTAGTGACTTAAAGGCCCCTAGAGGTTGCACAGCACCTCAGAAGGCTGACAAAGAGGATCCTGGGGCTGACGAAGGTTAGCAAGAGGCTAACCTAGTGGCCAAAAGGGCTAGGGCTAAGCTTCAGTTATGTCAGAGAGGCTTTCGTGGGACAAGTTTTCTAAATACATGTTTCCGAATATAAAGGTATTGCTGCATGTATTTTTATTTATTAGATGAGATGGTTTAGGCACCCAGTTGTACTCATATATATTGCATAATAATAAAAGCCTCGCAACCACTGCACTGGTTTTCTCGCATTGGGTTTTTTTAGGGACATTGGTCCAAAAATAACGATGTCACTTGTGTGCTTGTTTTCTTTCAGTTAATGATTTGTAGATATTGTGATTGTATTATGTTTATTTAGGTATTTAACTATGTTAAATAACTTGTAAGAATTTAGATAAGTAGGAGAAATAAATCAACATAATAAAAAATAATTTTCTAACGGGTAGACTTAGAAAATTCCACATGCACCAAGGTTGATGTAGCTAGAAAGAAAATAAAAATAGAATTTGGCCACTCTCAACAATAAATGTACCACGAAATGCAAAAGATGGTTAGGACATACAACTTTAGCACATGGGAAAAAGCCAAACATGAGCTCTACCCCTTATCTATGGCCATCACCCTAGGCCTTAGATGAGCCCCCTCCATATTAAGGAACCCATGAATGTCCCAACACCTGGTGGGAAATGAAATGCTCCACCTTAAAAAGCAGATATTCACTGTTATATCCTGCACATAATGCTCTCATCCCTTGGAGCCTTGAGCAATTATGAAGAAAAATCAATCAAAGGCAAAAGGAATATGAAGAAGAGTGGAAAAAAAAAGGTCAAGGTAACTCATGTACCATGATTTTATCCCTCCTACACTCATATACCTAGGTATGGGCTTCCCTTATTATAGCTACCCTTGTACCATGACATGTGGCTTGGAGCATTCCCCTCATCCCCACTCCCATCCATCACTATATCATTTGTCACCTACCACTTGATGGATGTGCCATGGACATGTCACACCCTTTAAAGGTTGAAACCACCTAATACAGTCCTTTATTAACCCCCTTATTGAGCTTGGAGACACTTGTACATGTAAAAACCCACTATGGAAGCGCATTCCACCATGAAGTGCCCCATTGATTTCATGACTTGTAAGCTCTTTTATCTGATTATTCTATTATTTTTTGTATTGGATGGAAAGGGGATGCATTATATCTTATGCAAGACTATAGATGGTTCTCCATTTGGGGCTTGGTCTCCCTATATGGGGTCCTAGCCCTCTAGAGGGCCGCATTGGAGCTTGTGAGGTGAGAATTGAGAGGCATGGTCCCCCACCATAGCATAGATTCCTTCATGGATCCCCAATACGACTCATTTATTGTTTATGTTCCACCTTTTAGAAGAGGATGATGCACTTGGTTCGCCATGCCCAACTGGCTCCACACTTGTACAATACACTTGGCAGATGTTCCAAGGTCTAGAGGAGGATGTGTCTCACTGCATGAGACAAAGGGAGGGCTTATGTCATCATCCTAACCCTTACATATGTTTTACAAGAATTTTTGATCCACTTGGAGACTCATGAGGATGTCCTTGTGCCCCCACACCCACTTGGGACCAACACAGTGACTTGCTTAGAAAACGAGGGACTAACCCCTTTTCCACTATGTTTGGAGTCCATTTTCACGCCATGAAATGCTTTGGAATTCATTAGGCCTTCTCAAATTCCCAATGAATAATTTAATTTATCATGATGCCCCCTTCAGAGGCTTATTTTTATGTTTTTGAGCTATCTTGGTGGACTAGTCACCAAGGGATGTTACTATTGCACATTGTTTTACTATTTGGGGCTTAATTAGGCCAATTAGGCAAATCAAACTCATTAGATATGGTATAAATAGATGAGAGGTGATTCATTTCCCTCATCATGACTTGGATTTTGGTTTTTTAGCTATTTGAATAATTTTGCATTCCCTTTTGGAGGATGAGTTTGGTTTCATGGATGAATTTTGATGTTTGGATATTATTCTCTTGGTCTTGGAGCTTCATTATTGTCATGATTTGATGATTGGATATACTCTTTGTACATGTAAGTGATCTCTTTTTCATATTTATTCTTGTATTTATCATATCATGTGAATGTTGTTGGGATTTTCACTATCTAGGTCTGAAATTTACTAATAATTTATGTGAAATTGTGGAAATTTTGATGTTTTGAAGCGTTTCATCATTGCATGTGTCATGTAGGAATGGGAAAATGTTCCTAGAGGTTATTTTGTTGAATATACCTTGATAATTCATCAAACATTGCACATCAAAGTATAAAGTCCTTGGGTAGCTTCTCTCATGCCCTAATTGCCATGTGAAGTTTCCCAAATGCCTCCTTGAATGGGTATAGTTTCTCCAAATCACAATTTCACCTTGAATCCATCTATCCCAAAGGAAAGGCACTAATCCATCCACTGGTGGTCACCTAAATGCTTATTTTTCTTGCCTCCTCTTTCTCTTTCTAGGCCTAGCCTTAATAGGTCACCTAGGGAATCACATACATTCCATTGTATCCATCAAAATGCCTCATTTTTCAGTCCATAACTGTGCTAGGGTTTCCTCTAGAGTCCCTCCAAATTTGATCAATTCTAACAGTGGGATCCTGAGATGTAGCAATCCCTAGCTCTACGACTGTTTCTTTCCCTAGGTGTCCCTTGGCTAGTGTCTTCATTTGTATCATTGTACAAAGAAAATTTCTCCTTTGATCCTAATTTTGGTTCCACTTAGTCCTTTATGTTCTCGCAAATTTACAATTCTAATTTCACAAAGATCACATAAAGGTCAATTCTCCATAAGGATTTTCAGGTCTAGGAAACATCTTGACAAGATATATTCCCAAACCCTAGCCTCAAGAATCCTCTTAGCCCTTCCTAAAGTGCATATCACCTTGCCTTTCAAGCAAGAAATCCATATAATTGAGTCCCTCTTGTTAATAAGCCTTTGGAATCACTCCTTATCCTCTTATTGATCCATTCATCTGGGGATTTCCCTTACACCAGGTCTCCTCCCATTGGTGAAATTCCGTAAAGAGCAGGGAGCCTTAGTTGAGGTGACAGTGGGCTATTGCTCCATTCTTGCTCCTCGACCTAGTAGTTTCTCCATACGATCCCCTCCTAGGACTGTTGCTAGTTTGAACAATAAAATTTTGGTGTTGTTTCCGGGCACATGAGACATATGTCTTGTTCCCCATACAACATATTGACATACCATTATTGGTGATTCCATTGGAGGAATGAAGCCTTAGTTCCTCATTAAACTTCAAAGTCAATGCTTGTAGGGTGAATCGAGCATTTGTAAAGGCATTTTAAATCACCCTAGTGACTCTATTTTGACATTATATGCAAAATCATGAAAAGTGGCTAGTCCTGAAAGAAAAAATGTTCTTCGCTCTCCTTTCAATAAGCTTAATCATGAAGAGCTTCAAGAACTACAAGAATGTGTGGATGAGTTGAATATTTTTTATGACTATTTGATATATCACAGGAACGATGGTTTTATACACAAGTATTGTACTCTGAAGAGTAATGAGCACTTATATGTACAATGTGCTTATGAAAGAGACCTAGTCATCTCCTTGAGTTTGCTCGTCACACTCATACTTTAGGTATCTTGATTGATATAGTCAATGAAAAATATTATAGTCAATCACAAATCCCCATAAAATGTAATCAGTTGGATGATTAGAGTGACCTTGAGTAAAACTCAAATGTGAAAGATGATCATGGAAGTGAGGAATATATGGAAGAATTGAATCCATATGAGGAAGATTGTGATGGACATAATCTCGTGGAAGGCCTTCAGGATGCAAATTTAAGAATTGAGAATGTGCATGGAATGAGTGAGAGCCCCATTGAAGTCCATGAGGATCAACATGATGAAGTAGGGACTTTCATTTCAGGAAAGGGTATTTGAAGACATGAGTATTGTAGATCCAAATGGAATTTCCGATTTCTTATGCGTTAATGAGGGAAAATGGGATGTGGGCAACCATCATTTTGACTATGACCCTATTTATGACACTAACATGGAAAATGAGATTAAAATTGATTCTCCTTTCCTCCAGGACATTACTCATAATGATATTCCTATTCATACCACCAAAAGGGAGGATCATTGTTTTCCCACACATGAGGAAGGTTTACTGGATATAGTGGGCCCCATTTATGACACTAATAAAGGCCTTGATTTTCCATGCCTTCTCCAAGATCCTAATAGCATGGTTGCATTACCCATGATCCCGCACCTTTCCCATTCTCACATTATCACCATCATTGATGATTTCCCCTCCCAGGTATGATGTTGAGGGAGAACGATCCACTAGAAGAATCCCTCCTTCCCCTTCATACCCTTGGGATTGTGAATATAATTATTCCATTGAGCAACAAATTTTTGGTCCCCTTCTGTGTGCCAAGTCCCATTTTCCTTCCCATCATAACCCTATGGCATCCCTGTTAATTTGGCAACTCAATGACAAATTCCAACCATGGGACTAGATTCCTATTTTCGAGAGGACTAATTTTTACTATTGAAGCACTCAATTTGGACAAGGGAAAGTGTATTTTTAAATTAAAATCCCACATGTGCATATTTGATCAGATCTTCCCTAAATAAAATTGGACACCCTTAGAAGGCTATAAATACAAGTGACGTCAACCTAATTTAGACATCATCATTTGTCATTATTCTATTTTCTTCTTTGGTTTGGCTCACACAAGTCTGAGGTAAGTTCACTGAGATTAGTTGGCGGTATGAGATTACATGGTCTGAAGCTCATGTGTGTTTTCTAGGCTTTTGGATCTCAGCCACATGCTTGGAAAAATCAACCTTTGACTGTATTCACTGGCATGCAGGCCTATGCATGCAACTGGAGGGTTTCAGTTGCATGCATGACAATATCTCCATGTGATTGGAGTCTAGGATTTGGTTTTTCAGGTGTCTGAAGTGTTTGCTTGTTGACTCCAGTGTTTGGCAGTGGTCACTGACGATAACAATTCATTACACTTTTGAGTATGAGAATTGTTGGGTTCATTTCATGGATGTTGTTTAGTTGATTTTGCTAGATATTTGTATGGATGAATATATGGATCATTGTACTCTCTTTTGTTGAATCATATAATGACAATGTAATAAGAAGAAGAATTTGAAAGGGTTTTCCCCATAATAGGTTTTTCCCTAGCCTCCGACCAATTCTGGTGTCTCTATGTGTGAATTCTTTTCTTCTATTGTTCCTTTATGTTCAACTACATTGATGATGATGTTGTTCTTTCTATATAATTGCATATGATATTGAATAATCTGAATAATTTTATGATGTTATGGGGTGAATTTAAATATGGAAATAATGAAATGCAATTATCAAAGCAAAGAAAAATATAGACCTAAGAGAAATTAACATGGTATTAGAGTTGAGATGAAGAAAAATCATTGAAGATCACCCCTCTGAAGACACCTTTAAAGGATGCAAGAGAGGATAGAGGAGACTTAAAATAATTCTAGGGTTTGAAGGAAACCCTAGGCAATTTTGTTATTAAAGTTTGATGGATATTATGAGGTTAGGATTTGAAAGAAACCCTAGGTTATGGCAAAGATTTGAGCTATGCAATCTAGAAACCCTTGCATGATCAATGTGAAGATGTTTAAAGATCTTGTGAAGCCCTATATGGGATAGTCTCAATTCGGTCGTGGTTTTTGATTAAGTTGATGAATATATATATTGAAGGAAACAAGTGTTATACGGACAATGGATAGTCACGATTCTTGAAGGTTGGTTCAAGAGGGAGTTGATCACCTCTTATTAAAAGATAAGTTATTTTTGATTTATGTTACTTCTTTATGTATTTTGTTTAGATTTGTTGATTTGATCATTGATTATGCTTCCTACATGTAAATTTGAGTATTTGATACTTTTAACGCCCTGATGAGATGTGATAAGTGGATCCTTCTTGAAGATAATCTGAGATGCAGGAAAATATGGCTAGTGGAGGAAGAGAAGAGCTACAGTTTCCCATGATAGAATTTGACAAAGTGCTCCCACTACCAATGTCAAATAAGAAGGTGCACGGGTATCTGAATACTACAAGGTGTGTCTGGTGTATTGCTTCAAATGTAATATTGGATGGAAAGGTAATCCCTAAGGTATGATGAGGATATCTCTTCATAAATGGCTCATGCATGCATATGAAAGTAAGCTTGATTCAGGTACTTATGATGAGATAGTGCACTTTGTATTGTACAAGTATCTTACATTCAATTAAGGCATGATGAAGCTACTTAGAAATATTTATTTTTGATATATTGGTATACTTCATGTTTGGCTAACATGATCTACTATTTTGAAGATATTGATATGATAAAGAAGTCTTGCACATTGAATCTTATATATGGTAGCTTGATTTTATGATCTAACAATTTTGATACATGATAGTGTTATAGACAGGTTGATGACTTGAATAATACAATGGCTGAAGGGGAAGCTCATTTAGAGGGATAATATCTCCATAATATCCCTACACCTATAATCATTTGCATTATATGTATAGAAAATTATTTATTTTTGACATGAATAGATTAAATATATGATAGTATGTAGCAAGTTCCAGTCTGAGAAGAGAGGGTTTCCCTTAGTTTAAACCCAAACTACATGGAAGCAATCTTAGCAATGAGGCTATAAGCCTCACAACTACATGGAAGAAGACCTATGGGTGTGGTTATGCCTTTAGATCACAAAAAGGAAGCTTTATGCATAAAATTAGGAGTGCACCTAAGCATGACAACCCTATAGATATGGAGCAAACAATAGAATGTACTATGAGTAGGGAAGTTTGAATATTTGACTTACCATAGAGAATGTGAATGTGTTCACTGAACTTGTGTTCACAGGGGACCGAAATATGCATATATGTGTGCCATCTCAATTTGATCATTGAAGCTGGTATATGATATTATTTGATAATAGTTGCAAGGGTTTGACTAGATTTGCCTAATTGATATAGATAAATAGTGTTTGGAATTTGACATGATGCTTGATAATTCATAGAGATGCTTTAGAAATTTGACTTGATATGTTTTGGGTTATGTACTGATTGAACTCAATGTGATAACAAATTTGGGTTTTGACTTGATGACTAATGATTTGATTTGATATCTAATGATTTTGCTTGACGATAGTGTTATGTGGAATAGTGAATTTCAATGAATAATATTGGTATTGAATAATGATTTTGTATTGGCCTCATTGCCCTTGGCACAATGATTGAAGTATAAAAAATTGCGATTTAGTATGAAGTAATCTCATAATAAATGGATGGAACCTACATGACTTATCCTTGATGTATGCATTTGCGTCTAGTGACATAAATTATTTATATTATGATCATGAGGATGACTTGATGAAGTTTGGTTTGATATTTCTTAGTAAATGACAATTGGTTGGCATGAAAATAGATGAAGTCATAACTTGATGTGATCTCTACTTGTCACCTGACCCAAATACTTTGTTACAATGATATTGATTATTTTGATATTATTTTTGAATTGGCATCTAAGGCTTGATAACCTAACTTAGTTTATTTGATTACACAATATTGATTTATGTAAGGTTGAACATATTTGTTTGGTAAAGTGTTATGTTTACAAAAATTATTGTATGATACAAGCTCCCTAAGCATGATATGTTCACATTGATAGTCATATGGTGAATCCAGGAAGATGTGCCCATCCAAACCTCTACTTCAAAAGTGGACCAACTTATGGCTTTGATTTTGGTTTCATATACTAATGGTTTATTCTTGACAGAAAATGATCCTTTGATGATTAAAGTAAGAGGGAGATGGCCTCTGAAGTTCAAAATGAAGAATCATGGCATGACGAATTACATCCTGAATTTGGGTAAAGAAAATCTATATAGTGAAGTTGTTAAAGAAAGTGAAAATGAAAATGATTGGTCACTCTGATCAAATTTCAAGAAGTTATGAAAAGATATTGTTGAACTTGACTTGGTAACTGATAATTGATTGAAGCATTGGTGTTCATGATTGAGCCACTTCATACACATGAAGTTTCTGCCAAGCACACTTCGAGATATTTGCATGGGATGGTCAATTTTCTATTTGAGATATTCATTCAATGATATGTGAATACATGGATATACTCATGCTAATATAGATTGTGATATGATGATATAAGAACATCTGTGTGTTGCCTTATTATGAGATCTATCATGATATTTTGGATGAGAAGTTTGTAGCTTTAAACACGACAAAGGTTGAGTATGATGTTGCTAGCATGGCTAGCTATGAGGTAGGATGAAGAAGCTCTTTAGAGAGTTGCTTGAGTAGGTTCTAGATATGCCGGGAATACATTGTGATAATAATTAGTGCGATTTGATTGAAAGAGAATCTCGTATATCACTGAGACTGAGATACCTTCATATATTGAGACAACACTATTGTACAAGACAAGATTAGGCTTTGTTGAATTTCCACGATCTTGGGTCTAAGACAAAATCTTAGAATCTCTAACGGTACCAAATCAAGAATCTCAAAAAAAATATTTTGCACATCAGAAAATATAAAACAATAAATCACATATTTACAAGAATACACAATTTTTAACAAAATATTGTACAATAATGTACACTCCAATCTTCGTTATATTAAACCAATCTGAATAATACAACAATCTATGGAATACAAGATACAATGAAAATTATGTTGCAGACTTTATGTCGTATCTTCTCTTGTTGGTCCTTCACTCTCGTTCTGCTCTCTAGCTACCCCTTATTCCATCAAAGGAAAACACATAGAGTCTCTAGGAGGGATGCCACCTAAAACTGTTGCAAGTCTCTTCTGCTTCAATGAACACATGTTGATCCAATCTACTCTCTAGGTTGGCCAATACCTAAGCTCCAATCTGCCAATCTAGCATTCCACTAGTCCATCAATGTACTACACATTAGGATCCAATGTTCACCCAACCTTTAGTTGTCAAGATCTCTTTATGATTGTTTGTCAAGGGCTACTTTTGGCTACCAACATCCTACCCTCCACCAGTCCAATGGCTCCCGACTCTTCACTGTAATATCTGCTCCTAGAATAGGTTTTCATCCACTAAGATAAGCCTCCCAATTGGCTCCCACGGGCTGCTCATAAAACTGATCCAAATAGCATCTTTTCAACAAAAATACAACATGCAACACATACCTTTTCATGGACTAATATACTCTTGTAGCTTCTATTTGGTTAGGGCAAATGTTAGCCCTCTCAAAACTGTCCTAACAACCTTTCTCAGCTATGGTTAGACTCCAATTAGGTGTTGCTCCTGTGTGCTTGAGTTTTGGGCTGTTACTTGCCCTCTAAATGGACCTACGACCCCTCATTAGAGTGATCTATGGTTGTGTCTCCCCTTTAGTTACCAAAACAACTCTACGACCCTTCTTTTGGAGGTTTGTTCACACCCAAATGTCACACAAACAAGCCCATAAATGTCTCCTAGTATTGCGGCTGCCTTCCAGACCTGCAATGCACACAAAATGGAATTCAAACAATTCTAAAATCATGTGGCCTAGCTCAGAGATCACTGCGGCCTCCTCACAGTCACAGAAGAACCCACAAACATTTCCCTTTCTCCTTCGTGAAGTCTCCTTCTGACCTGTGGCTTCCTTAGTGGTGTATTACACATGAATGATGCACATTTGGATGTGTAAATGTCCTCCATACACCTTCTATTTATATGAATAAGAAGGGTGACTCGAATTAGTGAAGAGACATATATTTTGGACCAAGCCTATGTGACTTGACTATCCAATAATTAATTGTCAACTTCAAAAGTGTATATCTCCATTTCTACAACTCGATATCGGATGATTTTCATTACGTCAGATTCATCTAGATGAGAGATATCATCCTCGTCCATCACTTGTTGAAATTTGTCCATGGTTTTTGCCCAAATCAAAATGGGTACAAAACCCCAACATTGGGTTCCAAGCCCACAAGTGACTCTTGTGGTGCTTTTGCCTGCAAACCTCAGACCCTAGGGCTTGGAGTAACTCCTAAGCTACTCAAAACTAAACACACCCTCTTAGTGAGGGAGGTACTTCCAAGACTAGGAAGTAACTCATCATCATCATTACTTGCAACACTCACCCAACTCTTGGCGCTCACCACTACAACAATCCCTAAAGCATGAACTACGCTTCTCTTCAAAGTGTCGTTGTCATTGGAAGGCTCCTACTTCTTATTCTTCTTCTCCTATATCACTTTCCAATCCCTCCATGATTCCTTCTTGGTAGATGTGGAAGTACCCTTTCTTCCCATTGAACACGCACTCTTCTTGGGCAGCAAAGTCTCCCTCTTAATCTACAAGCTCTCGATAAAACTCGACTTCCTATGAGCCTCTGTGTTAGGTCCCTATACTACAAGTGTAGTCCCTTATTTTTAGTGTAAGTGTAGCCCCATTATTGTTATTGTTGTGACCATGTAGTCCCCATATTGTTATTATTATTCCCTGTAAAAGCCCACTATTTTTATTGTTGTGACCTTACATTATTATTGCCATGTAAGCTTTGGTTATATTGAGACCCCTTAGACTCTTATATATAGCAAGGAGGTATTTTCATTTGTATCATTCAAGAATTGTTCATTTATGTGATGTAAAGGAGGCTTCCTCCTTGAAGAGGCCAATTTTTAAGTCATTGATCTATCGCTTTTCTGATTTGGTTACATAACATTTGGTATCAGAGCTTTGGATTTTGTTAGCACTCCATAATTTCCCTAGGCTGAGGAGAGAAATTAAGAGGTAACCACAAAATCACTTGTAAGCTAGAATCTAGCCTTTATAGCTTTAGAGAGGGCCCTCTTTGTATAGGAATTTCAATTACTCAGATGTTAGGCTAGGTATGGTGCTCAGTAGGGTATGATTTTCAAATATTTTCTAGTAGGAAAGGAGACAGATCCATTCGGCATGGAGTCATATCTAGTTGGTTATGTTTCCAATGATGAAATGAAGAGAAAATGGAGCTTCTACAGGGGTGAGGTAGGTAGTCTCTTTAGATATTTTTAGCCTGAGTTCATTGTGGAAGGGCAAGTGAAGAAAAAATGGAAAATTACAAAAGAGCATCAAGCATCAAGATGAATTATAATTGTCATTTTAGCAAAATACATAGATGTCTAGCAAAATTGAAGCAGAGCATTATTTAGAGTGAATTCTGAATCAAATATTTGTTTTAACTAAACAAGAAGACATACATTAAAAGCATGATTTGTCATAGAATATAACTTACAAATAAAGGAATAACATTTCCAAATAAAACTAACTCAAGAATCCTTTCAAATTCCACCTCTGTATTTCATTCACTGACAAAATATCTCAAAAATAAGTGTAAGTACACAAGGTTTTTTTCTCCTTAACCTGGAAAAATATGTTTTCATCACATGCACATCATAAAATAGACTCAAATAATTCATTTCCCACCTCTAGGGGTCGTATTCCTCATTAGGAATGTTGTTTCTAACTTCTGCAATGAAAATAGAACTAACTGCTAAAGACTAGTGACTGCTTAGCCAAATCTTTTCTAAGCATTTTTCATTAATTCCTCAACCCCAAATAAAGCCTATGAGTTATTAAATTCTTTATTACAATTACTAAGACCATAAAAACAAATTACATAATATTTTGACTAGAGTAACTCGGTCAAAAAGACGATTGTTGAGAAACGCAGCACCTCCCTTGCAGCCAAAGTGCACCGAATGTGTTTTTCTCATATATCATAAATGCTAAGCCGGATTGTGCTAGTTTTTTTACAGCAAGTTAATATCATTATATCCCTTCTCCATACAAATTTTTAGCCAAATCCAACTCATAGATCGCGAGAAAATCCAAAATTGGCTGTGGATGACACTGGCTCATTTTTCGAAAACCATGAAGCATTTTGACCTAAAATTAAGTGACCTTATTCATCTTACCCCCATGCATATACTGTAAAAATTTAATGGAAAATAGGTCATGGTTTAAGAGATATGGTGAAAATACAATGACCATGTGAAGACATAGTGCTCCAAGCTTATACTATTTCAAGGCATCCTGTGAACTACTGAAGGTATTGGACCGGTGATAAATGATCCATAGAATGTTTTAAACATGTGAGAAGAATTTTAAGCCAACCACAAACCTTCAAACCCCAAAAATTCTTCTTGCAGCCAAAAGCATATTGCAATTGCGCAATGCACCTTCATCCACATGACTTGACCACATACTGACCTTCTGATTGAGCCAAATGGCTTAGAGAGGATCTTAACATTCACAAGAACCTCTTCATGTCTTCATTCATGTACCAAATGCCAAAACCATGTTTCCTCATCAAAATTCGATGCCTTGGTAGAAACTCAACACAAAAGTCTAATGAACCATGGTTGATGTAGCTCCATTCACTCCCTGAGTTGCTAAATGACTTCAACATGTGTGAACAAGCCTATACATGGATAATTCCCCCCTTAGAAGATTTATTTCACCACACAAAGCCTCCAACTTTGACAATTTCATCCATAGCCAAAAATACGGCTCCAGCTGAAAAAGCACAATGCCACTTGTTCTTCATGGTTTTGAGTAATAGTGAGGTCTCTACACAAGATGCACATGTTGGTGATGATGTTGACACAATATTGATCTTATTTTAGACTCATTTTAAGCCCCCTTGCACAAAAAATCCAAAACATTTGTCTCCACATCATAAAACGCTAACACTAATGCTTGGCTAGGATACCAAATTGCTTGAAAAGATGTCACTAACTCGTCCCAATGCAAGACCGGGACCATCATACTCCCACTCATGATCTTTTGATGAAACATGACCTTATACCCACTTAAATTGATCTCTCAAGACATCAATGACTATTTTCATGAATCTTCACACAATTTGACATATTTACATTGAATAATGAAATTTTTATTCTAAACTAAGACCCATATCTTGATCTTCTAAAAGATCATAGCCAAAACATTATACATTTGTCATAATTTAAGAGATAAAATATGTTTTATGACTAATATGACTATGGATAATAACAGATTCTAGGGTTTTACTGCTGCAAATAGGTCATCATGGAATTTTCGCTATAACGTTTTTTCTATGAAGGTTCAGAAGCTGAGATTTTTACCATGAGGAGTCGAAATCCTAATGAACTTCGTGTAAAAAATTCAGATATTGGTTCACTATATTTTTGGAGATATGATCAAATGAAGTTAGGTTTTGCATGCTCTCGAATTTCGTCTCAAATAGGCGACCTTGGGAAAATCTTCCTCTATGAGAATAAAATTTGAATTTAGTAAATAGTGGCCAAAAGTGCATAGAATGTAGTATCTTTTGTATCATTTTCATGGTTGAAGGTCAAGACAACGACACGTGAAACTCCATACAAGTTCACTCACCTGAACCAATCCATAATCAGGTCATCGTGGGAGAGTGGACATAACTTTATCTTGAAGAATCCAAATTTGTTCTGACTTGCTGCATTGGAAAGAAGACTCATAGGGCTACCACAAGACCAAAATGCATACCTTGGAGATATGCATTTATAGATATACAACAGATTCAATATCGAGCTCCCACAAAACAAGAAAAAAATGTGTACTTTTTAAAAATTTGCACAAGTTTTGTTTGAAAAATTTGTTTGAAGTGATTTGAGGGGCATAGTGAAGCATAAATATCATTGTTTGATTTCAAAATGAATCAAAGTAAGAAAATGGAAACACCTAGTAAGAAACCATAAAGTTCTACTATGACACATGAAGAAGAGGAAGAAATGAAACGTGATATATCAAAATTACGAGACCAAGTGCAACAGATTTTGCTCTCGCAAAGAGTAACCAAAAAAGAAATGGAAGTTAAGATGGATGGTTTGAAGAGTGGTTTAAAATCAGACATGGAAGGTTTGAAAGATGGATTAAAAGCAGACGTGGAATATTTGAAGAGTGGTTTAAAAGCAGACATGGAAGGTTTGAAAGAAGGTTTGCCAAAGTTGCTATAAGAAATGTTTCCTAAAGGTGAAAAGATATTAGATGAAACTCATGATGAGAACAAATTAAATGTTAATCATGATTTCATAGACCCTAACGTTCGATTGAAGACCCAACATATTCCAAAGATCGATATGAGGAATTTTGATGCCAAGAATCCGATAACATGGATTCCACAGATAGAGTAATATTTTGATCTCCATAATGTGCAACACACACAAAAGGTACGTATTGCAACTTTATATTTAGAACCCAATCAGTTTGTATGGTATCAATGGCATTGTTCTGGTAAACCTCTTTTCACTTGGTCAATTTTTACGGAGGAAATGATATCACAATATGAGGATACAAAGAGAAACACCTTCTTTAGCCAATTGATAAATCTCAAACAAAAGGGTTTAATGGTGGAGCACATCGAGGACTTCCAAAAATTGAATATAAGGGTAAATGATATTCCAAAGGAACATAGGATTGATTTCTTCATAGGGAATTTAAAGGATAATATCCAATATGAGTTTTTCCTTTGGGAACTTGATTCATTGGAGAAGGGATTCAGGGTGGTAAGAAAAGTTGAAAGAAGAATTATGGCAACAAGGAAGTCTACCACTCACAACTATAAAGATGGAAGTGTTGATGCTCCTAGCCTTCCACAATCTACAAGGTTGACACCACAACAATTGGAATAAAAAAGAGTAAAATGGATTTGTTACACTTGTGATAGAAAATACACTCAAGGTCATAAGTGTGTTGAAAAGAAATTATTTTACATAGATTGTGAAGAGGAGGAAGAAAAGGAACAAGAAACACCAAAAGAAGGGGATATACACCAAGAACCAACCCTAGAGAAAGGATAAATGAATATGACCATATCTTGTAATGCATTGGCAGGAATTACCACTCCTCAAACCCTCAAGATAGAAGAACATATCAAGAAGAAAAATGTAATAGTGTTGATTGATTCGGGTAGTACCCATAATTTTATTCATTGTAAGATAGCCAAGGAATTAAATTGCTTCCTATATCCAGCACCAAAGTGTCGAGTTATAGTTGCAAATGGAGGAACTATAAATTTCTCTAGAAAGTGCCATAATATCAAGCTAACCATGGGGGAATATGCATTGAATATTCCAATGCTTTCCATTCCAGTGGGTGGTGCTGATGTTGTACTAGGAGTCCAATGGTTACAAGCTTTGGGTACGATAAATTTTAATTTTCAAGAACTTTTCTTGAAATTTTTTGGGAAGGAAAGGATGTTGAATTAAGGGGTATCACAAGGAAACTAGGAAAGATAATCATCTCTAATGGATCAACAAAGCTTCTAAATAAAGAAAAATGGGGCGTAATTACACAATTATGCTCACTAGAGATTCAAACATCAAAATCATCGTTTCTCCAGATCTCCAAAAGGTCTTGGATAATCATTCCAAGGTATTTGAGACTCCCTAAGGACTCCCACCTATTCATGATCGATCATGTTATTCATTTGATTCCAGGTAGAGTTCCTCCAAACATCAGGACTTATGGATTTCCCTAAGCCCAAAAGAGTGAAATTGAATGTATGGTTGCAGAAATGCTAGAGGCCAGTATAATTCAACCTAGTCAAAGTTCTTTCTATGCTCTAGTAGTATTGGTGCATAAGAAATATGGAAAATGGTGCATTTGTCTAGTTATAGGGAGCTCAACAAGCTCACTATTAAAGACAAATTTCCCATTCCCGTCTATTGAAGCCCAAAATTGTCTGTTTTTGACAACCTTCTTACACTCCATCCTCCTCCTTTTTGACCTTATAACTGTAATAGCTCCAAATATCACCTTATGTATTTGTGATGCTTGGTTTATGGCCTAGGGAAACCCCTCCTTTAGACTTGGTCCAAATATTTAAAAAATAGTGTTTTACTCCCTGTATGCGACTTTGCCCTGTATTAAACGCGTGTACATGTGGGTCAATATATACCCAACCCATGTATATGTCTTAAAAGACTTTAAAAAATTAAAATTCCTTAATTATGGGTGGAGATCATGGGTTTTACCTATTGATTACCTATTAGTGCTTGCGGCCCAACTGTTCCCAACAGTTTTCAAACTAAAAAACTACTTTGGGATAAGTATAAAAATACTTCAATGGGAAGGCCTTAAGGAGGAGAGAAAATAGAGAATTACTCTGCTGAGATTATCCCTTGATCAAGTCTAAAGATCCCTGTGCTTCAAGTACTTCCCCAAGTTCAAGAAACCCTTGTTTCCTTGAGAGTTGATATCCTTTCACTTGTGGGAGATATCCTTGTGTTGGTCATGGATGGAGCCTTTTGAAGACTGGGTCGAGATGGACCTGGAGGACGATTTCACTTGGAGCTGGAAGAGGATGACTCAGGTGAACTCTTTCTATGTTTTTATTATAGTTATCTACAATAAAAGAAACATTGTCTTGTTCCTGATATCAACTTTGTTCATGCATTTGATGTTGTTGTTATGGTTTATGTATGAATGACTATTTCAATGTATAACTAACCATCTACTTATATGTTATAAAGTTGATTTCACTATAATGCTTTATCTATATGTTGTTGTGTGTCTTTAAATTGGTTGTTTTGTAGGTTCAAAGATTGTGAGGAGTTGCAGAGGGTTTGAACCCTTGGTGGAACTACCCAAACGAAGGACCCCCGGGTATGTACATCCTCGCATAGTTTGCTTGTTTAAGCATTTTGGCTGAGTTATTTGCTTGTTTCTTGTTGTAGATTACTCCTTCTCTACTAGGGTTCTGACCCAAAGCCCTAGGGGAATTTATCCCTTAACAAAATTGATGACTCAATTGGAGACAACAATCTTGTTGTTCCTAGTTTGGGTTATTTAGTGCCAATCAGGGCTCAACTTTTAGTTTGCTTGTTGTGATTGTACTGTATGCTTCTGTAGGAACTCAGACTTCAGGTTTGATCCTTGTAATTTGGCCTCATTTTTTTTTTCTTATAAACCTTTATACACACCTTTTTCGGGTTACAGAGGTGTATACACACTAGTTTCTCTGAACTGAAACCATGTATACGTGGGTTTCTTTTGACTGAAACACGTGTACACACACCTATGTAGAGACACAGTCGCGTATACATTTGTTTTGCATTATTTTTTCAAGTATTTTTATCTAGAAAGATTTGTTTCTTTCCCTGTGTGCTTCCTGAGTGGTCAGTTTCTATTTTCAGATTTTATTTTTTGGTGAGTCTACTGCTTTGAGTTCTCTCCTACTTTGAAGAGTTTTTCGTCTCAGTTTGCTTTACAGTTAGTGTTATCATTTGTGTTTGAACACACAAGACTTCTTGTAGAGACTCTTTATTGTTCTGGTTTTCTGGAATAGAAGATTTCTTGCAATCTTTGTGTCAAACTTCATTTTCATGGTTTGCTTGCTTTGCTTCCCATTAAGTTTGTGGCCATTCACTTCTTGCTTTTCAAAAGTTTTTGTTGACAAGTTTGAAAGCGTGCCTTTCCTGATTTCTTGATCAGTGTCTTAAACCTCTTTTTGCTACTTTTGGATCATTTAGTGCATCTTGAAACATCTATTTTGTTAAGTTTTCATTCGTGTTGAATTGACAACTTGCAAAGTTTCCTTGTGATTTGCTTTCGGTCGTTGAGTCTTTGGTAGCATTTTGAGTACTTATGAAAAGTTGCTTTTATTGCTTTTTTGAAAAAAGAAAAGTCCTTCAAAAACATTGTTTTTGCTTTCTTTTCCAAATTTGTATTTGGTTTCTTTTGGTTTTTAAGAGTGATTTGGGATCTTTGTGTTTAGTCCTTCTTGTTTGGGGAAAGATTTTGTGTTCAAAATTCTTATTCCTTTCAAAACACTTAAGTTGGATTATAAAACAAATTACTTTCATTTTCTTTTTAGAGTAATCTAGAATTTTTGCACCATCATGTACACTTTACATTAGGGTAGTTTCACATCATTAGAGCATCAATAGTTTTTTAGTTTTTGTGAGTGTGAAGTCCGTTACAAGAAAAGAAAAGGAAAAAGTTTATTGCTTTAATAGAAGTTTCTTAGAACCCAAGTAGAAGTTACTTCTCATCGAAGAACAAACAAGTGCATTGCATATAAGTTAGTTTTTCATTAATTTCTTTTGCGTCAACAAACACCATCAGTTTCACTTCCGTATTGTCCCTTTGACTTAAAAAGAATAGCCACTTAAAATCAAGTGCTAATAAAATAAACTAGAACTTTTTATATTGTTAGTAAGTACACCAACAAGTTTTAGGTTATTTAGGGCATTGGATTAGGCGAGAGGAAAGTAAACTCTCCAAGGTCACTCTAAATTTTCAAACGTAGAAGTCTTAATAAAGAGTGAAAATCCAATAACATTAGGGAGACTGGGAGTTAAGCACGAGGGTTTTTGAAGATAAGGACGAGAGATACCCGCTCTCTTACTTTTTGGATCTTACCTCACAATTGTTTCGCCTGGCTTCTGACACGAGTTGGTATCTTTAGTTTCCTATCCTAGGGATCTACACAGGTGGCTGTGGAGGGGAATCCTATGGCACCTGAGGTCGACGTTGTATCACATTCAATGGTACTTTTGGAGGGCACCCTTGCCAAGCTTGGGGGCTTGCACTGGCAAAGGTTGTTGTTTGGAGGTTAGTTTAACTTCCTCTGATACCTTCGCTAGTAGACCTGGGGCATAATTACCCCAGTATACTTTTGGAAGGCCCTTATTATTCACTTTCTTGTATTTTAGTGTCCAGTCCTAATCACCTGGAGCAAAAATAGTTGGAAGTTGTTTGACTGTTGAATTCTTTAGGGACATTTTTAGTTTGTGTTCCGTGCTCCTAGTTAGCCTAGCTTTCAAATTTCTTGAGTCTTTAAGTAGATCTTATTAAAGAATTCAAAGTGGTTGACTGATCACTTAGACGGTCCCGTAGACTTCATGGACTTTCACCTGCGAGTCCAGAGCCTTCTCCTAGAAGGTGTAGGAGCGATTTTGCCAGTGGTTTTCAACTAGTGGTAGTTGGCGCATCGGAGATTAATCATCCGCTTGGGGGCACCAGTGTAAAAGGTAGACGTGGTACTACCATAGAGCTAGATAGGAACACACCTATTCTTTCTCGGGTACTCTTCCAGTTGGAAGACAATATTGAGGTAGAAGAGCTCTCAATGTCGGTTGTGCCTCTGAATTCTGCTTTCTCTTCTGATCATCTGGATGTATTGTTATACGTCGGAACTCTGACACACAGGCCTTCAAGCCCAAGTCCACACACAAACATCCCTTCAATGACCATTGCTGGAAGCATGGCATCCACCACGAATGCTACGAGTATGCAGACTCCTATATCAGTACAAGGGGGAGGAACTATTTCCATCCCTTCTACATCGTTATTTGGATCTACTACCAGTACATCCTTGTTTGGGTCTAATTCCATTCCGTTGATGAGTGGAAGTTCCCAAGCGCATGCATCCAGTTTTGGATTCTTCCCTTTTGGAATTCCCTCTCAAGGTATTCCTTCAGTTCCATTAAGTGTATCATTAACTGCCTCCATGTCCATGATGAGTGGATCAGCATCTTTTCAAGGTTTTCCTTTTGGAAGTGGTTATATACCACATTCCAATATGACGGTGAGGTCTATGCCTTTTCCTTTCACAGGTCAAGGTACTAATCTTTTTCATAGTTGGACTAACCCTGCGGTTAGTGGGATCAGAACTGGGAATCCATTTTTCGGCCAACAAGGGAATGTGCCATACTATTCGGTCAATTCATTTTGAAGTTTTCCACCCTTATATAATGCTTGGAACCCTTACCAAGGGTTGTCCACTCCATATAATAATTTGTTAGGCGGAAACTTTGTTGGTCACGAAGGTGTTTTAGCTGGAGTTGGTCAAACGTCAAGTTTTGCTGGACCACAAGGGTCACCTTTTGGTTCAGCAGGTTCTACTAGTTACTTTGAGCAACCTGGTGCCTTTCAAAATCTAGGTCATTCTTTTTAGACTTTTGGGAACCCCGCCTAATTTGGGTGGAATCCCCAAGGTCCTTCGAGACTTCCTTTTCTGACATTGCTCAATCTATCAAACTTGACTAAGTTAATGAATGATCCAATTAGATAAAATCCGACTTGGCCTCCTGTCCCAACCAATCTTCCATCGGATATCCCAAAATTCGAAGGGAAGAGTGGGGAAGACCCGGGCGACCATGTAACCACATTCCATTTATGGTGCTCATCGAACTCCCTCATCGATGATTCGATTAGGTTGAGACTATTTCAGCGCACCTTAACTGGAAATGTGGCTAAGTGGTATATAGAATTGCCAGGGGGCACCTTTACATCTTTCGCTGATTTGGCTAACATTTTCTTAAACCATTTTCAGTTGCCAGTCCGTTATGAAGCCGGAACTAAACTTCTGGCCAATTTTCATCAGGACATGGCTACTCACATTTCTAATCATATTCAGGAATGGAGATGGAGAAAGAGGCTCATCAAAGCCAAAATTCCACCTGAATTCCGTCTCAAATGGTTTTTAAAATCATTACAACCCGAGATCTCCAAGGACGTTTCTATGTCTGAAGTTTATTCTGAAGAGAAAGCTATCTTTCGCGCCCAGTAGTGAGAACTGATATATTCTCAGTCTGGGACCCTTCAGAAGATATTGCCTGATGCTCCTAGATCCACGGTTGATGTAGCCAAACTGAAGCTAGGCTTGCATGCTGATGGTATTATTGGATCAATTGATGCAAATGCAGTGAACCTTTTGAGCCAATTACAACAGTTGTCTATATAAACTGCTTCTTCCAATCAGGCTGCACTGTCTACTACTCCACCTTCTCAACCTTCTTCCGTAAACATCATTCAGGCTTCTAACCTGAAAGGGAATCAGGATTCTAATGGAAAGAGGAAGGGACGAGGTAAAAAGAAGAATCGGGATGGGAAGGGTAATGCGAACAATCCTAACAATGGTGCTGGTGAGGGTGGAAATGAGTCTAAGAAGAAAGTTAAATTTCCATGCAAGTTGTGCAGTGGAGATCATTTGACTCATCTCTACCCAAAAATTCAAGATGCTCAACGCTTGTTAGTGCAACAAGGGTCTTCTAGTTCCCAAGCTGTCTTAACTAATCGTTTCCCCCAAGGGCAGCAGTTGCTTGCTGGTGCGAACTCAAACCCTGGTACCTCTACAGGGGCAACCAGGAGGGGGACAATTCCTCAAATGTTTTCATGATGGGTCCTCACATCAATGTGGCCACATGGTCACCAGATTATGGTGAAGTAGAAACATCCAAGGATAAATCTGTTCCTAGAACTATGGACCCACTTCATATTGAGCGACCCCCTGTCGAGTCTATACCTTGGATATCGAAAGGTTCCTCCAAGCACGCTACTATTAACCCTAATATTAGGGCAGCCTAGAACTACTCCATTGTAGAAGATCTGGCTTAGATTCCATGTGCGATGTCTGCTTTAGAGGTACTCCAGTCGTGTCCGGCTCAAATAAGTGCTTTTCTTTCAGCAATGGGGGCAGTAGATCCAAATAATTCTTTAGCTCTCACTTTTGATATGCACAATGTCAAAAAGAGACCTCCTCATCATATGGCTTTCCAGATAAAGTCTACTTACTGGAAAACCAATATTTTTTAGACGATTATAGATGAGGGATCTTCCACATGTGTCATGTCTATGTCATGTTGGAAGGCAATTGGATCACTTGCAGTTGTTCCTTCACCCACTCTCTTGACAACATTTGACAGTCATTCTCATAGGGCACACAGGATTATCCTAGCCTTTCCTATATGTGTTGGAGGAATATTTGTTAATGTCGAAGTAGAAATCGTTGATGCCAACCTCGATTACAATATCATTTTAGGGATGAATTGGACTTATGAAATGGAAGTCGTAGTTTCAACTCTATTTTGCGTCCTTTGTTTTCCTCACGAGGGGAGAATTGTTAAAGTTGATCAATTAGATTATTCTCCAAGTGATCCTCGGGCAACTTCGGATTCTACTGTTCGCTTGGTAGATAATCCTCGTCAACCTATCGAGAATCTAGGAGTCAGGATGTGCTCTTCCTTGATGGGTGTATTTGACCTTCCCCCTCCTACAACTAGAATCGATACAATTTCATCCTCCAAGGAGCCTTTACGGAAAGAGTTCATTCGAACTCACTATTTTTTGAATCCTGGGACCTTACCTTCATCTGCGACCACATCAGATGAAGGGAAGGTGGGTGGAATAGAATCTCTTATGTCTGCAGCAAAGCTTAGATATGAATTTATCGATAACTCTGTAGATGACCATCCGACTCCTTTTTGAGAGGAGAAGTTAGATGTGATGTGGCTCCTACTTGGACCCTCGACTCCACTTCTGCTTTGGATTGCTTAGATATAATTTTTCCATCTGACGAAGCAATATTTGAAGCAATGACGGTTGTAGATCGACCATTGGAAGATTTACATCATCGTTCATATTTTCGCCCTTCTTTGCATGAAGTTGAGTCTGGGTCCTCCAATATGCCTACTAGCAATTTTTGTATGGTTCCTTTGGCTCCAACTTAGTTATTTTCCGAAGGTAATATATTGATTGGCTCAATGACTGTACCTATAAACATCTCTAGGAGCACGCTGGTGGAGCCCCCCGATGGGCTCTACCTTAAGAAGTACTTTGCCTAGGTTACGGCTGAGCAATGGCTTCTTTGTATATTTTGTATTTTTGTACATATATTATCGGGAGTTTTTGTGATATTGAAACTTTTTTGATCTGCTTTGGTAGGTGTTGATGTATGACTTGTTCTATTTCGGATTCGCCGATGGTGTTAGTTGGCACAGTCGGAACCTCGCTTCTGCAGTTTGGGTAATATATTATCCAACTGGTCAGTTGATGGTATCAAGGGGAGTATGTATTGGTCCTGCATCAAATAATATGGCCGAGTATACTGCCATCATTAATTTACTATCCAAAGCTATTTCTTATGGAATCGATTCATTGGTATTCTATCTTGATTCACAACTAGTAGTGCCACAATTGAATAACATTTATCAGGTTCGGGATCCTTATTTATATCGCCAATATTTGAGAGTGAGGGTGTTGCAAAGATCATTTGTTTATGTTACTTATTTGCACATTCCACGATCTGATAATTCATTAGCAGATTCTATCGCTAATCAAGCTTTAGATTGGCATATCATTCATTCATCAAGATAAAATCAAACTTCAAAAATCTGGAACTGTATATATATATATATATATCATAGAATCACCCGTGTGTACATAAAGTGTTTTCAAAAATAATATACAAAATTGGGACTAAAATTCCCATAATCATGTCCAGTACATCTAATGACCCGGCTCGGATGAGCGGCTAAGTAGGTGACCACTGCTTTGGCCACACGTCGAAAAAGGCAAACCCAGCCGCGTGGCACTCCTACCACATAGCGCTGCATATCCTCTAGTAGATCTTCTACGGCCTCCATTGATACCCTGTGAGTAAATCTCACCAAGTTTCGTTGGACTGTGTATAAGACTCTCTTAGTCTCCGTAGCCACCTCTTTGACACCTCTTCCGCAACACTTGTGCCATGGAAATCCGTCTGGTCATACCGAACCTACATCTGGAACATGATCATTATATCAGTCATTTAATCCCATCAAAAATATCTTTAAGTTGATTTTCATATTTGAAAAACATAAAAAAATCATAAAAATTGACAAAACTTTAAAAAATGGTTACCTATCTCTCCCCATGTTGCATTTGGTGGCAGCATCATATCCAGATCTCCCTTGAAATCCATGACAGCATAGGGATAGTCGTCCACAATGATGATTTGCTGCTCCCATAAGGAGAAGAAATCATTGTCAAAATTAGTCCTTAGTACGTCTCCGCCTCCAAGGCATTTCATCATGTTGGCCCACCTACCCAGCCGAGGATCTGGGGGGGTACTGTTAGGAACTGATACTCTGGGACGTAACCCTGGAACCTTCTCGAAGAAGAAGGAGCACAAAATGGTCCCATATCTAAAGTTCTTGGTCTGTCCTTTCTGAATGGAAGATAGTGGACTCTTCATATTGGTTAGAAGAGGTGTACACCAGTCAAACACAACAATGAGACAATCTACGGCCAGGCTCATGGATAGTCGTGACGCTTGGTGCAATGAGGTTGATCTATTTACCCTGGCTTGTTGGAAATAATACTAAGAGGGGGGGGTGAATCAATATTATAAATTTAACAATTCTTCATTTCCATAAACAGATTGATATACGCTACTTCTGTTAATCTAACCTACGTATATACACAACTGTGTTTAGAGAAAACTGCGTATATCTTACAGACTTATAATTTAGTTAGCTGATCTTAATCTGTGTATCATAACCATAAAACAATAATAAAGTGCAGTAAACAGTATAGGAAATCACACATATGAACACAAGATATAAGGTGGAAACCCAATGTGGGTGAAAACCACCTGCTGCAATTCGTCTCTATCTTCTTTTAATTAGAAACTTCTTTTTACAATATTTTTGTACTGGTGCAGTCTTATACCAGTACACAGGCTTCTACCTACAGAAGGTTACAACCTTCTCTCATTCTCCAGCTTCTCTTGGAAGGGAGCTACAACCCCCTTAGCTCTTGTACTAGCTGATGTACTAGTACGTAGGTGCTAACCTACAAAAGGCTACAACCTTCTCTTTTCTTACAGGGACCATGTTTCATAAATTTTCAGACTAGATCCATCAATAACATCAATCAAACAAATATATCTGCATCAACCAATATCCTTTGCACCAACCAAAACTGACTCAAAAAATCACTTCTCTTAACATTGTAACTAGAATATAGTAACAGTAACCAGAAACCAGTCCTGAACCCAGAACACTGCAGCAATAAACAAAAGTATCTAAAACATATTTTATGAGATGTACGCTATGTCAATATGCTGCAGGCATACGCTGTTATATTAAGGCAAACCTGCATATACATCGTTTTGAATTACCGAACCAACGTGTATATGCACGTTTGCTATGTTAAACATGCGTACAGATCTATAAAAGATAATTCACCCTTTTCAACTATTCAGACATCAATTATACCTAGATCATTAGATTTATAGATCAAGTCATGCGCCAAACAGATCAAAATCACACAAATATACTTCTCTTCAAGCCTTAAGATCTTGACCCATCAATAGAACTTATACTTCTTCTAGCGCTCAGGTTCCTCCTTGATTCAGATCCAATTATGCACCATAATCCAATGACCAGTATTCTAGATCTTTCTCTTCATAAGATATTCAATCCTTGAGTGCCCTTCCCTAATGATCTCCTTCTCCTTCTATAGTCTTAGGCCTTAATCAATACTATGGTCCAAAACCACTTAGAACCAATACCTGGGTTCAACTCTTCAGGCGAGATACCATGGTCCAAAACCATAGGTCCAAATACCAAGGACCAAAAACCAAGATTTCCAAACTGTACACGCTTTTCTGTGCATGAATGTGTGTGTATACGCATACACGCCTTTTTGTCTGTGAATCCGTGTGTATACACCGCTTGGTCAATGGGACTTACGTATACCTCCTTTTCCTTTATTTTGAGAGACTGTGAGCCTAAACTATCATCTGAGTGATTTGTCGAGTGAGCTTCCATCAAGGACAATACTTGTGTCATAGTGTCAATCCTGTGTCATAATGCCAACAATCTCCCCTTTTGGACTTGATGGAAACCCCAAGTCACTCAAATTCATTCTCCCCCTTTGTCATCAAGGGAAAAGGGTTATGTTCTGTTAAGTTATGGTATGTTCTATGCTTGTAATAATTTACTTCTTTTTCTTATTATATTCCACAGATTAGCAATCACATGTACATAAAGTAAAGTGCAGATAGAACATTAAACAATCGACAGAAAACAAGCCAAGACAAGAGACACAAGATGTGGTGACTAGCCAGGGACAAACCACACAATGTGTGTGGAAACCCTTTGATCAAATCTTTTTTTATCTTCAATAATTCAGCAGAGAAAAATAGTACAATAAATATGATTTATATAAGCAGTAGCAAACCCTAGATCAGCAGCATCAACACTAGCGGCTTCATCATCAAACTAGGGCAGACGATATCTCACAAACCGACTGGCAGATTGGCTTGATTCCACCACCAAAAGTTGCGGCTTTTAGAGGAGGTTCAGATGAACCTACAGTATAGTTCAGATCAGGAGATCTTATGGTCCATGTAGGTCAAACTTTACTTCTGCAGTTGTAGCTTCAATTTCAGCAGCTTCCTTCAAACTAGGGCAGCCGATATCTTACAAACCGTCAGTCAGATTGACTTGATTCCACCACCAAACGTCGCGGTTTTCAGAGGAGGTTTAGATTAACCTACAACACAATTTAGATGAGGATATATTCTGGTCCACAAAATTCAAACTTTACTTTTGTAGTTGCAGCTTCAGTTTCAGCAGCTTCCTTCAAACTAGGGTAGTCGATATCTTGCAAACCATCCGTCGGATTGACTTGATTCCACCACTAAGATTTGTGGCTTTAAGAGGAGGTTCAGATGAACCTATAATGCATTATAGAAGAGGAGGTTTGATGGTCAATGCTGGTCAAGGTTTGGATCTGCAATTGCAGCTTCCGGCTTCACATGTGTGAGAGAGAGACCCTTTTCTGCGCAGTAGAGAAGAGACTCTTTTCTGCACAATAGAGAGAGAGAGAGATGTGATGAGATGAGTGAGTCCAAATGAGGAAAATTCCTCATGTATTTATACACAACGTTTGTGTTTGAATAGATGCAACTATTGGGCTTCTTAGCCTACATGAGTTGTAGGCCGGCTTGATAATAATTCCATAATCAAAATAAATTCATATCTCCATGAATACTTATCGGAATCGGATGATCTTTATATCAATCCTACACCTCTCGATGAGAGGAATCTAATAAAAATATTATCAGCCATGAATAAGATGACCCACATGAATTTTGGCCCTAGTTTCCAATTCTAACACTCCCTCTCAACTAGGGAGAACTTCATCTGCAATCTATCTATCGGTCATTACTATTCATCCCTCAAATGCACTGCCTTGTATAGCCTAACCCTTGCCATGCTCTGCTCTATTCTACCTATTCTAATTTGTCTTATTCTACCCTGTACTGATCTGTATTGTTCTTCTCTGTTCTACTCTGCTCTTGCATTGTTCTATTTTGCTCTGCTTTTGTCCGAATTATGAAGAAGAAGAAATGATCGAGGATGTATCATACTAACTCAAAGTCAGTCTCAGAGTGTGTACCACTGGTCTTAGACCAGTCTCAATCGACCCAAAGTTAGTGTCATAGAATGTACCACTACTACCACTGGTCCCATATCAATATCATTGATCCCAGATCAATGGAGGTCATCCTAGCGTAGGGAGTATGGTAGATACAACGATGCATCCATTGGTACTACTACGGTCCCTAAATTCATTTCCCTTCTCATTGATCAGATCAGAGGTACTTCCCATGAGTCCCAGACTGCATGGGTAGGATGTCTCGATAGGAGAACTTAATCAATCCCGTCCTCATAGGAGAACACATCAATCCTGCTATAATCGCCATGGAGAACACATCAATCCTGCTACAATTGCCATGGAGAACACATCAATCCAGGCCTCATAGGAGAACACATCAATCTTGCTACAATTGCCATGGAGAACACATCAATCCTGCTACAATTGCCATGGAGAACACATCAATCCAGGCCTCATAGGAGAACACATCAATCCTGCTACAATTGCCATGGAGAACACATCAATCCAAGCCTCATAGGAAAACACATCAATCCTGCTACAATCACCATGGATAACACATCAATCCAGGTCGCCATGGAGAACACATCAATCTAGGCCTCATAGGAGAACACATAAATCCTGCTACAATTTCCATGGAGAACATATCAATCTAGGCCTCAAAGGAGAACACATCAATCGTGCTACAATTGCCATGGAGAACACATCAATCCAGGGCGCCATGGAGAACACATCAATCCAGGCCTCACAGGAGAACACATCAATCTTGCTACAATTGCCATGGACAACACATCAATCAAGGCCTCATAGGAGAACACATCAATCCTGCTACAATCGCCATGGACAACACATCAATTGAGGCCTCACAGGAGAAAACATCAATCCTACTACAATCGCCATGGACAACACATCAATCCAAGCCTCACAGGAGAACACATCAATTCTGCTACAATCGCCATGGACAATACATCAATCTATGCCTCACAGGAGAACACATCAATACTGCTACAATCGCCAAGGCCAACACATCAATCCAGGCCTCATAGGAGAACTAATCATCCTGCTACATAAGAGAGCGAATCATCCTATTCCACAAGAGAGTGAATCATCTTGTCCCACAAGAGAGCGAATCATCTTGTTCCATTGTGCACCACCAGGGGAGGGTGAGTCACCCTGTGGTCATATGTTGCTCCAGTAAGAACCACAAGCCCCCAGAGCTCCCAGAACTCAATGTATGCAACATGCAGGACCCTTGTACAAGGGTTTCTTGACAACTCCAAGTCGTTTGGGAAAATCACAAATTAGATCTTTCCTTGAGGCTTTGACAAGGTGTATCGACCTGTAAATCATCTCAATGTGATGGAGCCTCCTTGCTCATCGACTTACCATATCCCAGATGATGTCTATCTGCTAGAGCAATCGATGAATATGGGATTCCTCAATAATCAAATCCCACCTCTGGTTGTTATAGAGAATCATAGTGGTATGTGTTCAAACAGCTCACTGAAGAGCTTCCCCAACCAGGCAGCTTCATACAAGATCATACTCGTAGATATGTATCCTGTCTCAGCAGTGCTTATGGCAACCGATTTCTACTTCCTGCTCACCCATGATATCGAAGTAGAATCCAAAGAGAAACAACACTAAAAAGTGCTCTAGTGATCCTCCACACTACCTGCCTAATCAACATTCGAATAATCATGTAGTTTCATATTTCCAGCAATGTATCTCAATCCATGAGAGATTGTGTCTTGAAGACATCTTAGAAGATTCTTGGCACCAATCTAGTGAAGCTCAACCAAATATGAGATAATAGTGATAACTACAAAACATATGTCCAGATGGAGGTTCACCAAGAACATCAACGCGAATGAGTTTTTGAAACTCAGAGGCATTTCCCAAATCTGGTCCGACATCACTACCATATAACTTCTGAAAGTTAAGATCCTCTAGGTAGTCACAGGCTTGCAGTCCACCATACCAAATCTTTCCAATATCTTCACCACATATTTTCCTTGAGATAGGAAAATTTCCCTTAGCTTCTGCCACACTTCAAGTCCTTGGTTCTTCATTTAAAATTCAAAAGCCAACTCCCTCTTACATTTGTGAATGAGAGGGTATGCACCTGTTAGGAAGAGGTCATCTAAATACAACACCAATATGAGAGCTTTGTCATCTTCAACCTTAAAGTAAAGGTTAGGATCCAACACCAATATGAGAGCTTTGTCATCTTCAACCTTAAAGTAAAGGTTAGGATCAGCTTCACTCCTAGTGAATCCCGGCTTCATCAAGTAGCTATCGATCCTCTCATACCATGGTCGGGGTGCTTGCTTTAGCCCATAGAGAGCCTTCTTCAACCTACATACATGAGATTTTCGATCATAAATCTCAAATCCTTCGGGTTTCTCCACATAGACCTCTTCTTTGATCGAACCATGCAAGGTTCCATCCTTGTGAAGCCGCAAGGGCTATGATCAAGTGGATGGTCGTATATTTGGAAACAAGTGCAAATATCACATCATAGTCTATATCTTCCTTCTGGGAGAAACCACGAGAAACAAAACAAGACTTATACTTTTCCTTACTTCCATTTGCTACATGCTTTATCTTGTAAAGCCATTTAGAAGTGACAATTGTCTTGTCCAGGGGTCTGGGAACTACTTCCTAGACATCATTCTCCATAATAGACTCATGTTCTTTAGTCATAGCATCCTTCCATACTTGATGCTTGATGGCATCTGAGAATGATGAAGGCTCATTTTGTATGATTGTGCTCATGATGGTCAGTATCGCTAATACCTGTTAGGTTTCTTACTTTCACGAAAGGTTCCTTAGGGTGCATCATGTCCTTCATCATCATCAAGTATCCCCCTAAGCCATGAAGGCCTATTCTTAGAAGAGGAAGGCTCAGGTGGATAAATAGGATCCATGGGCTCCTCCACATCAGGCATTATTACATCATCTACCCATAAAGACAACTTCCACAATCGTACGGTGCCACACCATTCTGCTCTGCAGTATGTGGTGTAGTAGTCTCCCTCTTAATGCCAACCTCAGGTATGCTTGAGTGAACCAACTGTAATATATCGGAGGTCTTGCTTTGGCTTGAGGGGAATGGTCCCCTTTTGAGCTTTCCTTTGGCACATCCTAGACATACACCTTCTTTCTCTACTCGGAATTCAGGCATCCATGTCACCATTTGTCTTACACCGAGTAGAGCTTTATAATGAAGGGGGGAAAACCTCTGATGCCAAAGTTTGGACTGAAGATATGTGTCATAAGACATGATACCTAGTGGACTTCCATCGACCTGATATAATGAATCAACACGAAACCCAAGAGTAAAGGCATCTTTAACATTATTTTTCGATACATGTACCTTGCCATCGCTGAAGGTTACCTTGTAGCCTTTGTCTTCCATTGCTGAGATGGACACCAGGTTCTTCCAGAGGTTAAGTGCATTTAATACATCTTGGAATTTCTAGACTTTGTGAATGCTTGTCCTCTTCCTTGATTCCCAAGTCTCCTCTTACGTTTGCTATTGAATTTGTCATTCCTTTGATTGCCATCAGAGGGACTTTGATCATCGTACTAGTGTGAGTCATTTCTATCAGGGCACTCCCTTGCATAGTGACTTGCTTTATCACAGATGTAAAATCATCCTTTTCTTCCACCCTTGGGTCCAGCCTTTCCTTTTGATTTAGTCCGGGAATTATTTCTTTTCTTAGCATGAGAAGAAAAGGCAGCAGGAGGACCTTTAGGAATGGACATTTCTTACTCTTCTACCCTAGTTTCTTCTTGAATGCATCTAGCCATTAATTCCTTGAAACCAGGAATTACATGATTGTTCAAAAGAGTAGTCCTGAACATGTACCATTCAGATGGTAATCCTCCAAGAGTCGTCAGTTCCATTTCCTTATCAGTAATATTCTCCCCAATAGATAGGATATTGTTCTTGATCTTAGTGATTCTCAAGAAGTATGCTTGCATACTCTCATCTTTACCCTTCTTGATTTCCCTTAGCTTATTTCTAAGAAATAAAACTTGGTTTGCATCATTAACTTTAAATAAACTCACCAGTTTATCGTAGATTTCCTTAGAGGCGTTCAGGTCAGAGACGTAGGCCACCAAGTGCTTGTTGATAGAGTCTCGGATGATCTTCTTTGTTTTGACTTCTCCATTTTTCCATTTGTTCTAGGCAACAATAGATGCATTTGATGGAGACTCAACAATATTGCCTCTTACATGGTCCAACACTCCTTGATCTTCTAGGATAGCCTTACCAATCTTCTCTTCAGTGATTGCTCTTGATCTTGCTCGGGCTTTGTCTTCACCTCAGCTCTGATACCATGTTAAGTTATGTCATGTTCTATGATTATAACAGTTTACTTCTTTTTCTTATTATATTCCACATATTAGCAATCACATGTACATAACGTAAAGTGTAGATAGAACATTAAATGATCGACAGAAAAAAAAGCCAAGACAAGAGACACAAGATGTGGCGGTTAGCCAGGGACAAACCCCACAATGTGTGGGGAAACCCTTTGATCAAATCTCATTTTATGTTCAATAATTCGGCAGAGAGAAATAGTACAATAAATCTGATTTATATCAGTAGTAGCAAACCCTAGATCAGCAGCTTCAGCATTAGCAGCTTCATCATCAAACTAGGGCAGACGATATCTCACAAACCGACTGTCGGATCAACTTGATTCCACCACCAAAAGTTGTGGCTTTCAGAGGAGGTTTAGATGAACCTACAACATAGTTTAGATGAGGATATCTTATGGTCCACATAGGTCAAACTTTACTTCTGCAGTTGCAACTTTACTTTCAACAGCTTCCTTCAAACTAGGGCAGACGATATCTTGCAACCGTCTGTCGGATTGACTTGATTCCACCACCAAAAGTTGCGGCTTTCAGAGAAGGTTTAGATGAACCTATAACGTAGTTCAGATGAGGAGATCTTCTGGTCCACGTAGGTCAAAACTTTACTTCTACAGTTGCAACTTCAGTTTCAGCAGCTTCCTTCAAACTAGGGCAGTTGATATCTTGCAAACCATCCATTGATTGACTTGATTCCACCACCAAAAGTTGCAGCTTTTAGAGGAGGTTCAGATGAACCTATAACGTAGTTCAGAAGAGGAGGTTTGATGGTAAACACTGGTCAAGGTTTGGATCTGCAATTGTAGCTTCAGTTTCAGCAGCTTCCGGCTTCACATGTATGAGAGAGAGACCCTTTTCTGCGCAGTAGAGAAGAGACTCTTTTCTGCACAATAGAGAGAGAGAGATGTGATGAGATGAGTGAGTCCAAATGAGGAAAAGTCCTGATGTATTTATACACAATGTTAGTGTTTGAATAGATGTGACTATTGGGCTTTTGAGCCTACATGAGTTGTAGGTCGGCTTGATAATAATTCCATAATCAAAATAAATTCATATCTCCATGAATACTTATCGGAATCAGATGATATTTATATCAATCCTACACCTCTCAATCAGAGGAATCTAATAAAAATATTATCAACCATAAATAATATGACCCACATGAATTTTGGCCCTAGTTTCCAATTTTAACATGTTCCCCCTGAGTACATGTTGAAATCTCTACTATGTTGTGCTATCCATGCTTTCCTTGAATGTAGGCAAGGTCTGCAAAAAGATGTTCTACAAGAAAGAACATGACTCTATACATCATAAATGACCTTCCTATCACCAAAGACTCATAGATACATCTATCTCCCAACCAAGTGGAGATATACCAAAATTGTCTCATCCACCCAACCACGTGGGCATATACCAAAAAAAAGAATATATATATATACATGATAAAACAAGAATATTACATCATCCATCCCAGGCATAGTGGGGAAACAAAATAGGTCATTACATGACCTTAATAAAGAAATATATGACATGGATACCAAGACTATGATAGTCATCAGTAGCTATCATCAGCAGCATCTGTCAATCACCATCCAGACCGGCAACCATGATCTCCCTCTGCACCTGTTCCACTTGAATAAAAAACAACCATGAAATTGTACCAAGATATTCTAAGGTAATGCCAAAAATGCACTATTAGAAGTAGATGCTCCCACTGAACCTTTGCCAAATGATTAGACCCACATCAGACTATTTTCATCCTGAGTCTAGGCCACTGATTTTCTTCAAACCAACATATACGCTACTGTATCCACAGAAACTGGCATATGTTTGTGGATACGCTTCATGAAACTTGTGTACAACCACTGTTCTCTGAAACAAATGAGTGTCAATAGCAAGATGATGCATCAACTACTCCCAGCTTCTGTCTGAGGTATTCAAATGTCTCCCTAGGCAGTGGTTTGGTGAATATATCAACAACCTGTTCCTTGGAGGGAACATACTCCAATTTGACCTTTTTTTCAAGTACTTGTTCCCGGAGAAAATGATATTTGATAGGTATGTGCTTGGTATTTGAATGCATGACTAGATTCTTTGAAATATTGATTGCACTTGTATTATCACATAAAATGGAGATAGGTGGAGTACAAGTGATTTGGATGTCTTGCGATGTTTTCATCATCCAAAGGAGATGTGTGCAGTAAGATGCATCAACCACATATTCTACTTCAGCTATAGATAATGCAATTGAACTTTGTTTCTTGCTGAACCAAGATACTAATCTGGAACCCATAAAGAATGCACCACCACTAGTGCTTTTTTTGTCATCCACACTTCCTGCCCAATCTGCATCTGCATATGCATGAAGTGTGAGATCTGTATCTCTAGGATACCATAAGCCATAGTTGTGTGTTCCTTGAAGATATTTGAAAATCCTTTTAACTACCTGAAGGTGTGCTTTTTTTGGATTTGTCTAGAATCTTCCACCTATTCCTACTACATGCATGATGTCTGGTCGGGTACCTATCAGCTAGAGCAAACTGCCAATCATGGATCTATAGGTTGGTTGATGTACTGTTGCTAATTCATCATTTGCACTAAGGTTGCATCCTGTTACCATAGGGGTACATACTGGATTTGAATCTTCCATGCCATATTTATTCAAGATCTGCTTGAGGTACTTGGTTTGTGATAGAAAGATACCGTCTTTGCTTTGTTGGACTTGTAAACCAAGAAAATATGTGAGCTCCCCTAGTAGGGACATTTCAAATTCTTTCTGCATCACCAAGGCAAAGTTTTGACTCATGGCTTCTTCGTTTCTACCAAAGATGATATCATCAACATACACAACAAGTATTAGCAATTTATCATTGTCAATTTTTATATATATATTGCTATCTGTTGATCCTTTTGAAAAACCTTGTTGATGGAGATATTTGTCCAGACGATAATACCAAGCCCTTGCAGCCTGTTTAAGACCATAGAGACCCTTTCTGAGTCTGCATACAAGTTTTGGATCATTTCCAAGGATAAATCCATGTGGTTGCTTAATATACACTTCTTCTTATAATTCTCCATTTAGAAAGGCAAATTTCACATCCATTTGATATACTTTGAACTTCTAAAAGCTAGAAAGAATAAGGAACATTCTTATGGCTTCAAGTCTGGCAACTGGTGTAAAAGTTTCTTCAAAGTCTATACCTTCTTGTTGAGCATACCCTTTACAAACAAGTCTGGCCTTGTTTCTAATAACATTTCCATTTTCATTCAGCTTGTTTTTGAATATCCATTTAGTCCATATGACATTCTTATCATTAGGTCTAGGAACCAATTCCCAAGTGTTATTCTTTTCAATCTGCTCAAGTTCCTCATTCATGGCCTTGACCCAACATTCATCTTTGCATGCTTCACTTATGTTCCGTGGTTCGACGGCGAAGAGAAATGCTAGATAGCTTGAAGCTTCTGTAATAGATCTTCTTGTTTGTACACCTACCTCTTTCTGCCCCAAAATTTGAGTTTCTGGATGGTTCTTCTAGACATATCTGGATGGAATCTTTTCTTCTACCCTTATCTGTTCCTCTGGTGCCTCATAAGTTTCTTCTTCAGCATTAGTTTGATTTGATGGTGAAGGATAGTCCTCATCATCTTCAAAATCTTTGGTTTTTATCTGCTTTGGATTTTTTCTTGCTTCATCAACCACCACATCAATACTTTCAACAATTTTTCCAAGTCTTTTATTGTGACACTTATATCCTTTACTTCGGGAAGAGTAACCAAGGAGAATGCCTTCATCTGCTCTAGGTTCAAACTTGCCAAGCTTTTCATCAGTCCTTTTGATGTAACATTTGCTTCCAAAAACTTTGAAGTATTTCACAGTAGGAGTCTTACCATACCAAATTTCATGAGGTGTTTGAGTGTTGTTTACCTGAATGTTTGTTTTGTTGAGAATAGTAACGGAAACAAATGCAGCTTCACCCTAGAAGGTTGCAACAGTTAGAGACTCATCAAGCATAGCACAAGTTATTTGTTGAACCGTTCTGTTCATCTTTTCCACCACTCCATTTTGCTGAGGAGTCCTTGTAGTAGAGAATTCCCTTCTTATTCCATATTCTTCACAAAATTTGAAAAATTCATCCGAGGTAAATTCCCCTCCTTGATCAGACTTGAGGAATTTGATTTTGTGATCTGATTCATTTTCAACCAAGGCTTTGAAAGCTTTGAACTTTTTGAAAGCTTCATCTTTATGATTCAAAAGTCCTATCCAACACATCTTGGAAAAGTCATCAATGAACAATATAAAGTATTCTTCTCCACGAGGTGACTTTTTCTTTGATGGACCACATAAATCAATATGGACAAGTTCAAGTGGCTTACTAGCTGATCCTTCCTTCTAAGGGAAATGTGTTCTAGTTTGCTTACCAAAATAACATGATTTGCATATTATATTGTTTGGAATTCTAAAGTCAAGAAGATCGTGAACAACTTGCTATTTGCATGCTTTCCTTATCTAAGGGAAGTTTAGATTCCCCAATCTTCTGTGCCATAGCCAGTGTTCATCATTTTTTCTTAGATAGAATTGTTTTTGTCCTCCCTTGAGTATGTATAAATTATTTGGAGTTCTTATGCCTTTGATCACTGTTTCTCCTATATCAAGCTCACGAACAATACATCCATTTGATCGAAATACTACCTCATTTCCTTGATCACATATTTGACAAACCATCAATAGATTATGCTTTAAACCATCAACATACATAACATTTCCAGCTTTGACCTTTTCTTTTAAAAGAATAGATCCTATACCTTTTATGAGTGCAGGGGTGTCGTTTCCAAATGAGACCTTCCTTTCCTTTTCTAAGGCACTATATGACTGAAGTTTTTCTTTATCACCTGTCATATGTTTCGAGCATCCACTGTCGATGTACCACTGGTTTTCTTGTCCTTCTGCATATAAGGCTATACCACATCTTTCTGTTTGCGGTTCTTTCTTTCTCCATGTTTTGGGACCCAATGAAGCTTGCTCCTTCTGAGAAGTTTTCCAAAACTTACTCCTGCATTTATAATCTTCATGACCAAAGTTGTTACAAATAGAGCATTCTATTTCATTTTCAAGAGCAGGAAAGTTATTGTAGGTCCTCTTCATGATCCCAGCTACACTCCTTTGATTTCATGCTTCTCTAGTCATGATGGTCTTGTAAGCAACAAATTGAGCAGCTTTGTGTCCAAATTTATGACATGAAAAACATTGGCCATTAAAGAAATTCCTGCGATTATGAAATCTACTAACTAGGTGATTGTAGTTTCCATTGACATTCATTCTTGAAGCAAATTGAGAATGATTTACATGTGGTTGGTTGTAGCTTATGTTCATCCTTGAAGTAGATTGAACCCGATTTACCTGGTGATCCGCTTTATGCCTTTGCTATCAATTGTCAACCTATTCACTTCTCCTTGCTACATCAAGATAACTTTTGGAGGTGGATGGCTTCTATGCTTGAGATACTTCTTTAGTATATCCAAGACCTATCTTTATTAGAGGAGAATGCTGCACTTTGATAATCTCATCTAAAGTTTTAGATCCTTTATCAAATCTAAGATTAAGAGCTTTTGTTTTCTCAATATCTTTTCTAAGTCCCACAATTTCACATTCTAACTTTTCATTGTGTTTTTCCCTTTCAGCAAGTTGGAATGTCAGAGTATCTAAAATCATATTCTTTCTTCTAAATAGATTTTAAGTTTAGAAATTTCTTCATAGAGATCATCTTTCATCTATAGCATCCAAGAAATCATCATCTTCAAAAGCCATCAAAAGTATATAATCATTACCATGTTCATCTTCATCACTATTTGAAAATCCATCGCTGTCTTCATGTGTATAATAGCTCTTTTTACTTATGCTCTATTTTCTATTCATTTAACCGGTTCCTTACCTTTATCAAGCTTATCTTTATGAGGACATTTGGCTACATAGTGACCAACTTTTCCACAAGAAAAGCATTTGAAAGGTAACTTACCTCTGAATCTTCCAGAACCCTGTTGAAGGTTCTTGACAAAATTTGATTCTTCCTCTCCTTCTAACGTATGTCCTGACTCATTGTATTCTCCTTTTCCTGAAGCTTCGAATGCAGCTTCTCTCATGTATGATGGATCCCCTTTTCTCATTTCAAAAGCAGTTAGGATTTCGTGCAGCTGTGACATAGTAATACTTTGAAGATTCTACTTTTCTTCTATGGTAGAAACTTTTGATTCAAATTTAGATGACAAGGATCTTAGAACCTTTTCAACTAAAGTAACTTATTTTATCTCTTCAACCAAGTTTTTCATGTAATTAACAATCTCATCTATGCATAGGAAATAATTAGTTACACTTTCATCATTGTGCATTTTGAGAGTTTCATATTGAATTATGAGAGATTGTAGTTTTTCACATTTTACCTAATCATCTCCTTCATACCTTAGAATGATCTTGTCCCATATTTCTTTGGCAATTTTGAGCTGCATAACCTTGACAAATTCTGATTGTGATAGACTCCCCAATAGAGTACTGACATCCTTTGCATTTGTTTCATACTTATTTTTACCTGTTGTATCTATAGGAGTTGCTGTTGGAAATTTGTATCCTCCTTCCATGATATCCCAAACTTCTATTCCAAGAGATTGAAGATAGGTTGTGGTTCTTACCTTCCAATAGACGAAGTTACTCCCATCAAAAATTGGTGGCCTGATGGATGCCTCCTTTTCGTAGTTACTGATGATGATAGATCTTCCTTCAAGCGATCAAGCTTCTTCTAAAGCACCTGCTCTGATACCAATTGTTGGAAATAATACTGAGAGGGGGGGATGAATTAATATTATAATTTAACAAATTTTCATTTCCATAGACAGATTGATATATGCTACTTCTGTTAATCCAACCTGCGCATATACACAATTGTGTTTAGATAAAACCGCGTATATCTTACAGACTTATAATTTAGTTAGCTGATCTTAATCTGTGTATTAGAACCATAAAATAGTAATCAAGTTCAGTAAACAGTATACACAATCACACATATGAACACAAGATATAAGGTGGAAACCCAATGTGGGTGAAAACCACCTGCTGCAATTCGTCTCTATCTTCTTTTAATTAGAAACTTATTTTTACAATATTTCTGTACTGGTGCAATCTCATACTTGTACGCAGGCTTCTACCTGTAGAAGGCTACAACTTTCTCTCATTCTCCAACTTCTCCTGGAAGGGAGCTACAACCCCCTTAGCTCTTGTACTAGGTGATGTACTAGTACATAGGTGCTAACCTATAGAAGGCTACAACCTTCTCTTTTCTTACAAGGACCACATTTCATAAATTTTCAGACTGGATCCATCAATAACATCAATCAAACAAATATATCTACATCAACCAATCTCCTTTGAACCAACCAAAATTGACTCAAACAATCACTTCTCTGAACACTATAACCAGAATACAGTAACAGTAACCAGAAATCAATCCTGAACCTAGAACACTGCAGCAATAAACAGAAGTAGCTAAAACATATATTATGATACGTACGCTACTTCAATATGTAGCAACTGTGTGCATACGATGCTATATTAAGGAAAACCTGTGTATACGCTATTTTGAATTACCGAACCAACATGTATACGTGCCTTTGCTATGTTGAACCTACGTACAGATCTATAAAAGATAATTTACCCTTTTCAACTATTCAGACATCAATTATACCTAGATCATTAGATTTATAGATCAAGTCATGCACCAAATAGACCAAAATCACACAAAGATACTTCTCTTCAAGCCTTAATATCTTGACCCATCAATAGAACTTATCCTTCTTCTAGCACTCAGATTCCTCCTTGATTCAGATCCAGCTATGCACCATAACCCAATGACCAGTATTCTAGATCTTTCTCTTCATATGATATTCAATCCTTGAGTGCCCTTGCCTAATGATCTCCTTCCCCTTTTATAGTCTTAGGCCTTACTCAATACTATGGTCCAAAACCACTTAGAACCAATACCTGGGTCCAAATACCTGGGTTCAACTCTTCGGATGAGATACCATGGTCCAAAACCATAGGTCCAAATACCAAGGACCAAAAACCAATATTTCCAAAATGTACACACTTTTCTATGCATGAAAGTGTGTGTATATGTATACATGCCTTTTGGTCTGTGAATCCGCATGTATATGTGGCTTGGTCAACGGGAACCTGCATATACCTCCTTTTCCTTTATTCTGAGAGCCTATGAACCCGAACTGTCATCTGAGTGATTTGCTGAGTGAGTTACCATCAAGGACAATACCTGCGCCATAGTGCCAATCCTGTGTCATAATGCTAACATGGCTATGGTGAACAGTATGATCCTCAAGGACAAACTCTCTACATGTTTGATTGGAATTTGGCTTCAAATCTTCTCTAGATGCCTCGGATAGTATATATGTATGTAGTCTTCCACTGAAAGACTACCTCGTGATCATCCAGTCGAATGCACCACTTCTCCTCTTCGGGAGAGTCCAGTGATAAAGTCAATATCTTCTATCTCTATCCTTAAAGGCATTTGATCAATAATGAATGCATCATCTTCGATACTCCAATAGTGGATTAACATTTCAAGCAAGCGAGTGTTTGCCTTCATATTTGGCATTTTGAAAAATTTTAATAAACCTCATCCTCTCAATTCATCCAAGGCCTGTTGATCATTCATAACCTCATCATCAACAGTAGCATGCTCCCTTTCCCTCCAGATGATTGTCATCCTGAAAGAAAATCAAGTTTAACGATTAGATTTTTATTTTTTTATTTTAAACCATGTATACGTGGGTCCATTTCATACACAGTCGCGTGTAGGGCTTGCGTATATGCAGGTTTCTCATAACCAAACCATGTTTACGCCCTGTTGATATTTTTAACATAATTTCCAATGGTGAAACCTCAATTAAAATTTCTAAAACAATCACAAATTGATGCAAGATAGATTTGGGGGTTACCTGGTGATTTTGAGCCAATTTGAATGATCGAATTCTTTGGGGAGCAAGATTGCTTCTTTTTCTCCACAGATTTTGCTCTTAGCACAAATGGTAAAAATGGTGAGTCAAAAAATCATTTTATAAGCTTTGAAAATGTCAAATTTTTTCAAAACTTGATTTTGTTTCATCTCATGAATCTTTTAACTTGGGAGCTTGGATTGTTGAGGATAGGTTGTTTTTCAAGACATTTTGGACTCTTTTTCAGAAATTTCATGTCGGTTCCATGACTGCTGACCCGTCATGGAAGGTATCATTTACTCACTGGCATATAGGTTAGGGAAGCCATTTTTCCGTTGCATTTTTCATACTAGCCTCCATTTGTCGATACACTTTTCATAGGGTCAATCCCATCGTGTTATGGTTCTTAAACCATCTTCACTCGTTGACTTTTTAAATCATGACACAATGGTAGAGCCATCCTTTTCATGGGCATCATAGTTAGCACCTCACTGACATTGGTTGCCCATGTTGCTTCATTGAGTAAGCTTGGGAGTCGTCTCTAGTCCCACCATGACTTGTGTGTTGAAGAATCATTCCTCTTTGCTTCTTCACTTCATTCTGGCTGTATACCCTAGAGGCTCCTTTATGTTGAGTTGTACTACTGCATTGCATTTTGACCATTTGCACCTTTTTGGCCTTGAGCCAACTTCACTTGGACTCGTGTTTAAGCTACTATTTTGACCATGACGTCTACAAAATCAAACTTGCAATCCCTTAGCTTCCACAACTTGACACACCCTCAGACCCATGGAAGGAACATCCTTTTGAGTGTCCTTGACCATCTTTGCCTCCCTACATTGAGGATAGGAATGTTCCTCCAAGAACTAGATCATATGTTTCACTGACACTCATTCTTTCCATTGTACTATAGCATTCTTTTATTCTTTTTCTAGCTTAAAGAAAAAGACAAAAAAAATTACATATTCCAAAAAGAGCAGAACGAGACAACATTTCCATTTATTGTTGGCAGCTAGAGTTAGTCATGTCGCCCTTGAACAAAGCACTTGAATGAAGAATCTCCTCCATTTGGGTGGGATTTAGCTTGACTTAGGTACGCCTTAACCTTGTTATTGATTCAATTCTCCTCCAATTGGTTATCTCTTCCAATGATATGAAGAGTTTGTTTGTGCCTCCTGCATGACGAACTTAGACAGAGTCATCATATGCTGCCACATAGTCATCATTGAGTCGTACTTTTGATCAAGGGAAGTAAGCTTGAGTCGGCTTCTCTGTAGTGTCTCTTGACATATTTTTGAGTTGGCCATCCCTGGTTGTTAGTGTCTTGTCTATCATCACATCAGTTATATTGGTCCTTTATTCGTGCTGGTTTGAGAAGGTCTCCATTGAATTCTTGCTGGCGGGTCTTGTCCTTATCGATGAAAACATCTTGCTCTAACGAAAAGCTTAGAGCCGCACCTTGGCCCTATTTTCATTATTGATAGGTCACCTTGTGCTCAGCATCAATCAGTATCATGGGTCTTTGACTGAGTGGTTTCCCTTGTGTTCAACATTAGATTTCATTATCACACATTAGGATTCATGGAATGCCTTGGTTTCCATTTGACCTTATTGGTGGATTCCTTGCCTCTATGTCAGCTTTCATTATTGGTTGGTTTAGAGGGTTTCTATTGTGCACTAGCTACATCTTGTGTATGTCGGAAACGTGCTTCGGTCGAGTCACTACATCTTTTTTCATCTGATTCCTTCCACATTATTGGCCTATGGGTTACACTCACGCTAGATTGATGAAGGATGCCTTAATGCCTTCCTTCTAGTGGATCTTTCCCTATCGACTATGACTCATTGCTCTGGCACAAAGGTCTAGAGTCCATTTGGTAGTACCTTGGGGTTTACAGTCACCAGTGGCAGATCCTTTGTTATCGACAGTGGGAAACCATCATTGTCTCCTGATTGGTAGATTCTTACAGGGGTTCGACTTCAGCTCATCTATTCTCACTTGTTAGATTGTACTGGGTACCTTGACTCTAATTATCATTATCGGTGAGTAGTCTCACGTTTGTTAATAGAATACATCAATGACCGGTAATCAAACGATTTCTCACATGGTCGACTTCAGATCATTTATTCCCATTGTGTAGAAATGAACCACGGCGGTCAATGAAGACCTCGGGTTGCATCAACATTCTTTGGTTCACTTGTCAGTTGCTCCTGTTGCTGCTAGTTGATACCATTCCACCTTATATGTTGCAGTCCTTCACAGCGACATCGTATATGTTGGCATCCGAGTTGCGATGTAGTACCATATTATTCCATCATGTTCATTTGGTAATATTGGGATCATTTTTTGACATCAGTGATCAACTCCATCTTTCATCCTCATTGATCTTCTTCTTATATGTGATATTCAGACATGTACTTGTTTGATCGTGATCAGTTGATCCATTAAGTACTTTCAATTCCTTATATGTTATGTACCCGGCTCAAGAAAAAGATAGAAAAGATAGATCAACGCCTTAGAATTCAGCCTCTTCGAGGGGGCAACCTCCTTTACATTACGTAAATGAACAATTCTTGGATGATACAAATGACAAAACCTCCTTTCTATATATAGGAG
>APFE030270837.1:0-13419 GCA_000404065.3 Pinus taeda | reverse complement strand
CATGGGTGGTTGTCTCAATGTTCTGAACAAAAACAGGTTCAGAATGGTGTCTATTTTGATGTAGCTCTTCTTGCTGTAGCTGTGATTCAAGCTGCAAAAAATCAATCTTTTCCTGTGCATTTTGTAGACATGTCTGAATTTCTGAAAAAAAATCCTTGCTGATTTTGACTATATTATTCATATTAGAGAGTATTAGATTGTCCATTAACTCTAATATTGCACTAATTGGAGCCATTTTTAATCCTCAAAAATAGTGAAACAATGAGGAAAAGTGACGCAGGGTTTGGCCTGCAATACCCACGATCAATAATATGTAAAACATAGAAGAATGCATCCCAACATTTATCGAATCCAAAAAACTTCAATCACTAGCCAATTCATTCTTTCTCATTTCAACCTGCGGAAGCTTTCCAATATATGTTCAAAATCATTCAATATTATCAATCTCGATCCACTCACCTTTAGGCAAAAACAATACTCAAATGCTCCCTAAATCATGCCAATATTCACATGAGATTATACACATCACAGTTATATCATGGTCACTGTCATACACATCACTGTCAAGCCATGTCATACATCACTGTTACAAAGACACTGTTATACACCGAAATTACTTTCATAAGGTTCAGCTATACAATATCACTGTCATAAGGTTTTTCCATATAATATCATGAATTTCTGCCCAGACTTCACTCGTTGGAAAAGTCCCCTTCATCACTGAGAAAGGTTGCACATGATTAGGTCATTAGGCCACATATATAATCATAGAGAGAGACCGCATATGAACTGATATTAGGCCGCAAACATTAGGTGAAATAGGCTGCAGAGGATGCTAAGATTAGGCCGCAGAAGATGTCAAGATAGGTCGCAGAAGCATCCCATACCCCGTGTGTATTGGCGATGTTGAGAAAGCTTCTGATGCATAGACTAATGGGTTTCCCGGAGGTGCGCAACCAAATTTACAGAGAGGTTCTCCTTAGGAAATATATATAGAATGCATGAAAGCTCCAAACTCAAAAGATAGTTTTAAAGCTTTAACCCGATGTCGACTCAATTCATTACTGGGAAAGTATGAAAACCCAAACTTGATGTGCGCCCTTACCTCATATCGCTCATCTCATATTGTTCGATCAAAGGTCGTCCATACTTCTCGGGTTCTCTTCGCTTACATACAGAGAAATTCAGTCCTCTTTATTCAGATCATCTTCTATTCAGATCATCTTTTATTCGGATCATCGATTAGTAGGAGAGCCATGGCCAGGGAAATCTCAGATGACGAATTGATGTACAACTATTAATCACCGGTACAACTTTAGCATTACGCTTCCAATTCTTAAATGAATCAGTAGTGTTTAACTGTCAACTCTTAATTCGCAGGCGCTTAGCGAACTGTCAATCAACAGACAAAGCCCCCTGTGTTCACCTAATAAAGCGAGGAACCTAATCACTCTGAGACACTAATGAATACAACGAGAGGGCATATCAATTAACTAAATCACAGGCTTGGAGCGCAGTAATAAATTGAACGACTCCAATTCCACTGAAAAATATCAGACGTCTGAAGTAAAAATATAAAAACATGTGCATGGTCGTGCACTCAAATCCCTTTTAGTCGTCGATTCCATTTTCTTCTGTTCTGGTCCTGTCCTTTTCATTTTTTTTTAAACAAGAGCAGCAATGTCACAAATCATAGTCCACTGATCAGACCTCTTTCTACCTCCATCGTATCTTTTGTTCAACAAAGGGGCCACAGGGGTTGACGATGGTGAGTTTGAAGAGCTCAGATGATGAATTGTTTGATGTCAAAATGACTGTTGCATTTGAATCTCAGACCATCAAGAACATGATCGAGGACACGGGCACCGCCAACACTATTCCGCTGCCAAACGTTTCTAGTAAGATACTCTTGAAGGTCATGTTTTGGCACAATCCATCGATGTGGATTTCTTCTCTGATTTCAGTACTTCAGGGAGTCGAAAATCCTTCCTCTATGGAACACTGGTCTTTCTTACGCCACATGCAACACGAAATGGTTGGTGGCAGTTATACCATCAATAGATTACTTGCTTGATTACTCTAACCAGGTTCTCTTTTATCAACACGATCCACATAAATCAGGTGTAAGAAAGCTGATGGTTCTAATGTGAAACAAGCTTTGTAATTCCTTGACATAGGTGCAACAAATATGAGTAGCCCAATCTAAAGCGTAACATGAAATTGCAATCCCTCCTTCTCCGACGTAGAGTCTCTGTGCAACTAATAAAACATTTAAATGCATAGAAACAAGACATAAATTTCATTCAACCGGAAAGGACAATTACAGATCATGTTCTGCGGATATGCAATCCTCTTATCAGATGCACAAGGCCTCAAGACCGGAAGATGCTGCTGAATACTTCCAGAAGCGTTCCCAATGTATTAATGATCTCCCTACTGAACTCGTGTCTGGTTCCTCGAACTCCAAGCCCTTGGGACCGACACCGCCAGATTTTCCTGGTAGAATAAGCGAAGGGTATCTAGCTTCATTGCGTATTTCACATGTAAACCCAACACAGGTAAGACTACCGTGACTCTCACTCCGTTAACTCCTTCAGGCGGCGTTTCTCCTTCACGCAGTGGACAGTGGACAGCGCTTCAGGCGTTCTTTGTCAGGAAGGCGATTTATTTCCTTCAACCATTTCTTCTTCAGGCAGTGAACAATGCTTCAGGCGTTCTGGTGAATGTTTATGAATAGGCAGTGTTCAGGGGCCAGCTTTCAGAAATAAAAAATGTATATGACATACGGGCCAGCGTTCAGAAAAATGACAGACATGGCGAGCGTTCAAAACGGTTTCATATTCAACGCATTTAAATTCATAACCGGTGAACAGTTTCACAATGCAGCTACACAGTGATGGAGGTTAGGTAACGCATAAGAGAGTCTTAAAATAGCTAGAGTCAGGTGCAGTGTATACAGGTAACCAACACTATTCAAGGGAGCTCTATTAAGAGATAAACAGGCCACAAATCATGCCTCTGATACCATGTTAAACAGACATGGACAGCAGGAACAATAGTAAAGATAAAACATGCATTGCTATTTTATTAACAAATTGATATACATTTATAGTACATTTGGTGACCGTTGGGATTCAGATCCCAAGGTCCCTTGGACTGCTTTGTCCATTCGGCTTCCACGCTAACCCTTTAGGATTAGGTGTCCAACAAGTAGGTACTTAAACATCTTTTATTTCATAAGTTTCATTGTTCTTTATTATTTAACTCAATATTTTTATAAGCTATTGAATTGCACCAATTCTATAGCTAATGATTGATTCTACAAGATAGTTGAAAGTTCAATGGGTTTCGAAACTCCAACTGAGAAAAAATACACATGGGTAGGTGGCTAATAGCTGACATAATGTTATTTACCTATCTTCATGATCTAGATTGATGATAAGAACACCACATAGGCCCAATCAATGTAGAAGTCAACCAATGAAGAAGGAACCGAAGGCGAACCAGGCAAGCGAGAAAATTAATGGAAGAAAATATTTAGCCTCATGATTTTCTTCTCTGATAGAAAAACATGAGGAAATCATGAGATATTATATTTTTATGTTATTTTTAGTCTCTATCGAGTAGGATAGGCTCGTAAATCTCTAAAACAGTTATTGATAGAGGAAATAAATCTACCTCATGACATGATAAACACAAACTTGCACATTATTGTTTTTGAAACTATGCATTTATAAAGGCGAGTTTGATCATTTTGTTGAGAAATTGTCTTGATGTGTATTTAGTTTATGAGTAATCGTGTGTACCTACAACTCACAGGAGGCCCCCTGTAATAGCCTTGGTGAAAATTCCATATAAAAAATATATAAATACCATGGATGATGGGACACGTATTCCAAACTGTGTTATGAAACCAGCTCACCAAAAGATAGATCAACGCCTTAGAATTCAACCTCTTCGAGGGGGGAACCTCCTTTACATTACACAAATGAACAATTCTTGGATGATACAAATGACTAAACCTCCCTTCTGTTGTAAATACTGAGAGGGGGGGTGAATCAGTATTTCTTACTTTTTAATTGTTCTAGTGATTTCCAAAAGCGTATATAGATATGTATATGTATACACAGAACACAGAAATCAACAACTGGAATTAATGCTTTTATTAAAAATCAAGACAATGCAATGAAATAAATACAATATAAGTATATCTGATTGTGAATGGTTTCCAAGCTCCAAATTGGACTTCAGTGAGGCTCCAACCTCCAGAGCACCAACTCTATTTTGCAATGGTTCTGCACTTAGGAGCACCTACCCCCAATGACTTTAGTCCTGTTCAATTCTGAGGCTTCAACCTCTTGGGCTCCAACCCAACCTTGGTATAAACTGGTATGCTGTTACACTCTCTTCAGCTGAGGTTCTCTCACTCTTACTCTCCTGCCTTTGCTGCTTCTGCTGCCTCTATAGGCTCTGTTGCTTCTGCTGCCTCTTTTGCCTCTGCTACTTCTACTACCTCACCCTCTGGGTCTTCACCATAACAACAGCAACTGAAGTTCTCTGTTTTTACTGTTTTATTTATATCCATACCTGTGTCCATTCATTTCTGCTTACACTACCTCTTAGGCTTCCTCCTCAGTCACTGTGCATTCCTCTGTGCTATGCAAGTTCATTGTGCAAGTTTTCCAGTTTAACGGTCCTGCCGCGTCCAATCACAATTAGTATTGTGATGAATCAGCCCATTTACCTGAAGTTCAACCTTCTAAAACCACCAGAAACAGCCATCGTAAGCCTTTCGGCTTAAAACCACCCCGCAAATAGAAATACAGTTACACACGAAAATTATGAAAAAACAGACGAAAAACGCTAATGGTGGACTTCAAATTTACTTTACTCGCACCTATTCCTGTATTGGGTCCATGATTAAATCACAATCGGCGATTCGTGACTCCCGGGGGTCCTTTATATATCGCAACCATGACTTTGCCGATGGTCGATGGCCGATCCTACACTGCTCGATGGATTGGATGCGATATTGTATTAAACAACAGTTGATAACCCCTTCGGGTCTATGTGTAATCGCAATCGCATTTTTTAATGTGACAAGGCTTGAAGCGCTACGATACATAACTCCCAATATGACGAACGCAATATTATTATAGACTATTTTTAATGCCTCCGTCGGGTCTGCAACCTTATCGCAATCGAAGGTTTCGGGTGTGACACTTAATAAACCCACCGATATGATTTCTCTGATATTATATACTGCTTCGCCTTCGATAGTGTTAAACACATATATGTAAGATTTTTAACTGCCAATAATGTTAAAACGTGCATACGTAGGTTTTTCGGGTCTGATAGTATAAATGTATGTATATATATAGATATATATATAAGTCTTCTCCTCTGATCAGTCTTCCTCTGGATTCCGAATCTTTGGCATATATTACTTCTCCCGTAGCTCTGATAGGTTCTGTTTAAGCTCCTCCGATATGGCTCCTCGGGCTTGTTTGCTTCCTCTATGGATCTGACAGCTATGTTTGCTACGTCCCATGGGTCTGTTTGCTCCTCGGTTTGCTCTATGTGTATATTGCTCCATTTGCTCCTCTTCTTTGGAATATACCGATGGCTCTATATATATTTCTCCTCTTGGCTCCTCAAATATTGCCATATTGACATCAATGACAATCTTTGTCCAACAATCTCCCCCTTTGTTATTGATGGAAATATTCTTCTGCTCTCTCCCCCTTTAACATCAATGGAAAAGGAATGCATACGGACTCCCCCTATCAAACTGCTCGCCCTGTCTTGCTACATCTTTATGAATGAACTTGAGTGATGATAAAGAAATAACCCCCATCTTTTGACGCAAATGTTTGAATGCTTCTTGAGGAAGAGATTTTGTGAAAATATCAGCTATCTGCTCCTTAGTACTGATATATTTCGGGACGATGTTTTGTTCAGCTACTTGCTCACGAAGGAAACGATACTTGAATGGTATGTGTTTGGTTCTTGAGTGCATAACTGGATTTTTGTTGAGACTGATAGCACTTGTGTTGTCATAGTAAACAGTAATTGGTTGATCTGTACATATGTCAAGATCTTTTAGAGCTTCCTTCATCCATAGTATTTGAGTACAACAGTGTGTTGCAACAATATACTCGGCTTCGAATGTGGATAATGATATGGATGACTGTTTTTTACTGAGCCATGATACCAAACAGTCTCCTAGGAAGAATGCATTTCCACTAGTAATTTTCCGATCATCTATACTTCCAGCCCAATCAGCATCGATGTATGCAGTTACAGTCAGTGTTGAGTCCTTTGGGTACCAAAGACCGAAATCAAAATTTCCCTTCAGATATCTGAGAATTATTTTTACAGCTAATAAATGGGATTGTTTGGGAGCAGTTCGAAATCTTCCCACCATTCCTACTGCTTGCATTATGTCTGGTCGTGTAGCTGTTAAGTATAGAAAGGCTCCAATCATTGACCTGTAATGAGTTGCATCTACTAGAGGGGAGTCATCATCTTTGCTCAGTTTGTAGTTTGTGGTCATAGGTGTGCTCAAGGGTGCACAGTCCTCCATTCCATATTTTTTGAGCATGTCTTTTAGATATTTGGTTTGAGATATACACAATCCTACTCTGGTTTGAGATATTTGAAGTCCAAGGAAGTGGGACAACTCTCCTATCATAGACATCTCAAACTCTTTTGACATGTTTTGAGAAAATTCATGGCTCATTTCATCATTATTACTAGAAAAAATCAGATCATCAACATAAACAAGAGCAGCTAGTAACTTACTTTGATCTGTCTTTATGTATAGATTACTTCCAGCCACTCCCTTTTTGAAGCCTTGTTGTTGTAGATAGTGATCCAGTCTTGCGTACCAAGCTTTAGGAGCTTGTTTCAACCCATATAAAGCCTTTTCAACTCACAAACTAAGTCCTTTCCTGCTGTTAGATCAAACCCTTCTGGTTGCTCCATGTAGACTTCCTCTTTGAGTTCCCCATTTAGAAATGTTGATTTCACGTCCATTTGATAGATTTTGAATCCTTTTGAGCAAGAAAATGCTAAGAACATTCTGATAGCTTCCATATGGGCCACTGGCACAAATGTCTCTTCAAAGTTAATTCATTCAATTTGTGAATAGCCTTTGCAGACAAGTCTTGCCTTGTTTATGATAACTTGTCCTTCCTCATCCATTTTATTTTTGAACACCCATTTGGTTCCTATTATGTTTTTGTCCTTTGGATGAGGGACCAGCTCCCATGTCTTGTTCTTCTCAATTTGGGACATTTCTTCTTCTATGGCTTTTACCCAATGAGGATCCTTACTTGCTTCTACAAATGTTTCTAGTTCTATCATAGATAGGAGAGCAATGACTTTTCTCTTGGGTGAGGTTGTTATCCTTCTTCTGGTCTGCACACCTTCATCTCTATCGCCAATGATCTGTTCTTCTGGATGATATCTTTTGACATACTTCATCTTTGAAGGGGTATGAGGTGGTTCTCTTTTCTCTTCTTCTTCTTCATCATCTATCTCTTATTCTTTAGGTTCTTCTTCAATGAGAAATTCATCTTCATGTTCGTCAATTTCCTTTACTGGAAGTTCTTCATCAACCTTTACATCAATGCTTTCCACTATTTTCTTTAGTCGATAATTGTAGCACTTGTAAGCCTTGCTCTGTGTAGAGTATCCAAGAAATATCCCTTCATCAACCTGAGAATCAAACTTTCCAGGTGAGCCATAATTTATTTTTATGAATCACTTGCTTCTAAAGATCTTGAAGTACTTCACCAAAGCAGGTCTTCCTTTCCATAGCTCATAAGGATTTTTATCACAATTTGGTTTTAATTGAGTTCGATTTAGTGTATAGACAGTTGTCCCTACTGCTTCTCTCCAGAATTTAGGTTGTAAGTCTGCTGCTAATAGCATAGTTCTTGCCATTTCTTGGATTGTTCGGTTTCTTCTTTCAACTACCCCATTTTGCTAAGGTGTTCTAGCAACCGAGAATTCCCTTTTAATTCCATGAATATTACAGAACTCACTAAACTCATTTGATGTGAATTCTCCTCTTTTGTCTGTTTTGAGGCACTTAATTTTTGAATCTTTTTCATTTTCTACAAGGGCTTTGAGATTCTTAAAACACTCAAAAGTTTCAGATTTATACATTATGAAATATATCCACATCATTCTAGTATAATCATCAACCAATAACACAAAGTACCTTTCTCCTTGGAGTGCTTGATTTCTAGTTGGCCCACACACATCAACATGGATGATCTCCAAGGGCTTCGATGTATAGAGCTCCTTTGTCTTGTGGCTGGTTTTGGTCTGCTTTCCATGTTGACATGGACCACACACTGCTTGATTTGGTTTGGACAGCCTTGGGATGTCTCGTACAACTTTGATCTTGCTGATATTGATAAGATTTTTGAAGCTTGTATGTCCAAGTCGCTTGTGGCACAACCAACTCTCATCTATTTGACTTAAGTAGCATTTATTTTCTTAAATCTTGTTCAGAATGTAAATGTTGTTTGATGTTCTCACCCCTTTTGCCACAAGTTTCCCTAAGGTAGAGTTCCTTATTTCACAGTCTTTTGGTCTACTTTCCATGTTGACATGGACCATACACTGCTTGATTTGGTTTGGATAGCCTTGGGATGTCTCGTACAGCTTTGATCTTGTTGATATTGATCAGATTTTTGAAGCTTATATGTCCAAGTGGCTTGTGCCACAACCAACTCTCATCTGTTTGACTTAAGTAGCATTTATTTTCTTGAATCTTGTTTAGAATGTAAATGTTGTCTCATGTTCTCACCCCTTTTGCCACAATTTTCCCTGAGGTAGATTTCCTTATGTCCTTGATCACAAATTTGGCTGACACTCAGGAGGTTGTGTTTGAGTCCATCAATAGCAGAGCATCTTAAGATTTTCCTTTTCCATTGATCAGAGTAACTGTTCCTTTTCCTGCAATTCTGCCAGATCCGTTTCCAAAGGACACATTCCCTTCCTTTTTTCTCAGTGAGACAAACTCCCTTTTGTCTCCTGTCATGTGTTTGGAGCACCCACTATCTATAAACCACTAATTTTCATTATTTTGAGCATATAGGGCCAGGCTACATTTTTCCATGCTGGAGTTCTTGCTACTCATCTTTCTTCCTTTGAGTGGGCAATCTTGTTCATAGTGTCCATTATTGTAGCAGAAAGAGCAAATCCAATCAAATTTGGTCAAGGGATCAAATGAATTGAAGGTTTTGATTTGTCCTTGCCTTTTGGGGGCATATGAGTTGATTATTCGGTCCTTTAGCTTTGTCTTTTCACTTCTGTGAGCCATACAATGTTTGGCTTGATGACCGAAGTTTTTACAGTGAAAGCAGTGTCCAAGAAAGATGGTTTTGTACTTGTTGAAGCAACCACGGTTTGAGTCAATTTCCATCCTGGGAATTACGCCTCCCTCGTTCATTGGATTTACGATGGGTCCCTGGTGGAGTACAGGTTTGTATTTGTTGTAGTATCCATGATTCAACTCCATATTCTTCTTTGGAGTAATTCTCTCTTTATTCTTGGGATCGGGGATGCACTTTTGATAACATACTTTTTCATCTTTTGGATTGCAGGAAAGTGCATCGGCATAGCTTTTCACACTATTCTCAGTGCTTGAGGATTCTCCTTTGAAACCTATTCCAGACTTGTCATGTTGAGGTTTTTGATTTTTCAGAATAATCTCAAGTATTTGAGAGCTTTTACAACCGTTTTTAATTTGCTCCAACTCCTTTCTTAGAGACACTATTTCGGCCTCGCGTTCTTCACAAGTCTCTTCTTTTTCTTTAAGCTTTGCTTCCAAGAGATCTTCTCTCCTCTTTATTTCCTCGTTTTCCACTTTGAGAGAAATGATTTTGTTCCATAGTTTCTCATTTTCTTCAATGGCGCTTATTAACAGTTCATCTACATTTCCTTCCAACCTTGAGTCATCATCATCTACTAGTGCCATGAATAATGCTTCTTGGCTTTCATCATGATCACTTTCCTCATCTGATTTCTTTTTGATGACCATAAACTCATCCTCATTGAACTCATCTTGCTTGGAGAATAAGTTTTTCTTATTGAACCCTTTCTTTTTGTGTGCCATTCTTTTAGAATTTCCTTCATCATCATTGTCATGTTTATGAGGACATTTTGCTGCATAATGACCTATTTTACCACATTTAAAACAAATAAGAGGATACTTGCCTTTAAGCTTAGATCCTCTCTTCAGCTTTCGTACAAATTGAGCCAATTCAGATCCCACATCTAACTCATCACTACAGTCATTCCTTTCTTTCCCCTTCTTTGACTTTGAGGCCTTGAATGCTACATCTTTGGAGCTTGGGCCACCTTTCCTCATTTCATAGGCAGTGAGAATTCCACGGAGTTCATCCATTTTGAGGGTATCTATATCTTTTGCTTCTTCTATAGCGCTTATTTTGGATTCAAATCTGTCTAGAAGAAACCTTAATGCCTTTCGAACAATGGTACTTTCTTCAATTTTTTCGTCCAATCCTTTCAAGGAATTTACCACTTCAGCTACTCAGAGGAGGTATGCTGCAATATCTTCTTCATCTTCCATCCTCAAACTTTCAAATTGTCTTCTGTGAGTTTGAAGCTTTGCCTTTTTTACTTTTGAGTCTCCATCATACAAGCCAACTAGCTTCTCCCACATTTCTTTGCCAAAGGTACAGTGAATGATTTTTGTAAACTCAGAATTAGTGATTCCACTAGTAATGGAGTTCATGTCCTTTGCATTTGCGATGTAGGCTTTCCTCTCATCTGGGTCTTGTGGAAGAATGGAAGTCATTTTGTATTCATTTTAAACAAAATTCTAGACTTCAGGTAAAAGGGACATTAAGTAGTAGGTCATTCTTTTCTTCCAGAAACCAAAGTTAGTGCCATCGAACAAAGGAGGTCTTCCTGATGCTTCATGATTTCTCATCATGTATGAGGATCCTTCTTCAAGTTGTTAGGCTAGTATGAAGAAACCTGCTCTGATACCAATTGTTGGAAATACTAAGAGGGGGGTGAATCAATATTTCTTACTTTTTAATTGTTCTAGTGATTTCCAAAAGCATATATAAATATGTATATGTATACACAGAACACAGAAATCAATAGCTGGAATTAATGCTTTTATTAAAACTCAAGACAGTGCAATAAAATAAATACAATATAAGTATATCTGATTGTGAATGGTTGCCAAGCTCCAACTTGGACTTTAGTGAGGCTCCAACCTCCAGAGCACCAACTCTGTTTTGCAGTGGTTCTGCACTTAGGAGCACCTACCCCCAATGACTTCAGTCCTATTCAATTCTAAGGCTCCAACCTCTTGGGCTCCAACCCAACCTTGGTATAAACTGGTATGCTGTTACACTCTCTTCAGCTGAGGTTCTCTCACTCCTACTCTCCTACCTCTGTTGCTTCTGATGCCTCTTTTGCCTTTGTTGCTTCTACTACCTCACCCTCTGGGTCTTCACCATAACAATAGCAACTGAAGTTCTCTGTTTTTACTGTTTTATTTATATCCATCTCTGTCCATTCATTTCTGCTTACACTGCTTCTTAGGCTTCCTCCTCAATCGTTGCACCTTCCTCTGTGCTGTGTAAGTTCACTGTGCAAGTTTTCCAGTTTAACGGTCCTGTCGCGTCCAATCGCAATTAGTATTGCCATGAATCAGCCCATTTACCTGACGTTCAACCTTCTAAAACCACCAGAAACAACCATCATAAGCCTTTTGGCTTAAAACCACCCCGCAAGAAGAAACACAGTTACACAGGAAAATTATGAAAAAACAGGCGAAAAACGCTAACGACAGACTTCAAATTTACTTTACTTGCGCCTATTCTTGTATCAGGTCCATGCTTAAATCGCAATCGGCGATTTGTGACTCCTGGTGGTCCTTTATATATCGCAACCATGACTTCGTTGATGGCCGATGGCCAATCCTCCACTGCTCCGATGGATCGGATGTGATATTGTATTAAACAGCAGTTGATAACCCCTTCGGGTCCATGTGTAATCACAATCGCAGTTTTTAATGTGACAAGGCTTGAAGCACTGCGATACATAACTCCCGATATGACAGACACGATATTATTATAGACTGTTTTTAATGCCTCCGTTGGGTCCGCAACCTTATCGCAATCGGAGGTTCTGGGTGTGACATTTAATAAACCTGTCGATATGATTTCTCCAATATTATATACTGTCCACCTCCGATAGTGTTAAACACATATATGTAAGATTTTTAACCGTCGATAATGTTAAAACGTGCATACTGTTGGCATTATGTTTTTGGTGAGGTTATATGTTACAGATGTTGTACTTGATGGAAACACCCATGGAAAGGCTCTCAATATGATGAAAATTAAGAAGTACACAGGAGAACAGTTCAGAAGATGCGTACCTGCAGGTACGCCGTGCAGGGACCGTGGCCAGACACGCAGGTCAGCCGTTCAGGAGGTGCGTACCCCCAATGCACTCATTTCAAGGCAGAGAAAAGCACATGTGGGGTTTCTTATGTATTTAGCCGACGATATTGGTATTATTACGGTTTTGGCCCATGGTATTGGTCCATGATTTAAGGAAGAGCTTGCCTATATAAAGCAAAGGAGATCATTTTGCTTGAGTATCTTTTGAAAATTGAATATCTTAAGATCTGAAATATTGGGTTCTCGGTTTAAAAGCTTGATCTATAAGAGAAGTTGATCTGTGAAGGGTGATCTCTCGAGCGCAAGATCAGATCTGAGCATCTGACTGTATTTCGGCCCTAATCAGAGGTACGCAGGTGATTAACGGTGCGAGTGTGTGGGCACGCAGAGCAGAAGAAGCATAAGTGCGTGGGTACGCAGGGGCGACAAGGGCGCAGTGCGTGGGTACGCAGAGCGACGGAGGTTCAGGTGCGTATGCACAGAAAAAGTACGCGGAGCGATAGTGTATCTGGGTGCATACCTGCAGCAACAGTACGCAGCGCGATTAAAGAAGAAGTGCGTAGGCACGTGGTGCAACAGAATGCTTTCTGCGTGTATACGCAGGGGCGCAGAAGGTGAAGTGTGTGGGGACGCAGGCCAGTGAAAAGAAAACTGCGTATCTGTCTTAAGATATTTTGTTGACTGAATTTTTCTGTTGATAAGGTGTTCTGGGTTCAGTTATGTTATTATTGATCTGGTTACTGCAGCTGACTATGTCATTTACATGTACTTGATGATCATTTGATGTATATGGATCCAGTTTGAAAATTTATGAAAAGTGGTCCTTGAAAAGAAGTAGGGGGTTGTAGCTCCCTTCCAGGAGAGACTGGGAAATGAGAGAGAGTTGTAGCTCTCTGCAGGTTGCAGCCTGCGTACTGGTAAAGGACTGCAGCAGTACAAGACCATTGTAAAA